>JALPQI010023025.1:0-25825 GCA_025490895.1 Thaumatotibia leucotreta
TATTTTTCTCTTTCACTCTAATATCGCCTTGTTAGAAGTGACAAAGACAAATCGTCGTTTGGGTTGGTTGGCCAAAACTATGAAGAATCTCTCAGAAAGCGAATAATTTCAACAGTATTACGAGCAAACGTCTGTAGCACACGAAATAACTGGGAAAATTGCACTTGTAGTTGCGGTTACAGGCCTCAAGACGTACGTCAGTTTTTGTTACAAGTCTACCACAACTACACTTGTTATTTACAATATTTTTATAAAACACTTGTTCGATTACGAGTTTAAAACTATTAAACTCCTGTATTTTTGTCTATGGCTGAGCTACAGGCACTTGTACCTGTAACTTGTAAAATTGTAACATAGTACTTTTATAAAACGCAAATTGTAAAAAACGGGGCAAGTGTTGCCAGTAAACGCCTGTAAAATTGTAACTTGTAACTTTATAAAACGGGACCCAGGGGTAAAATGGTTTACTTTATATTCTTGATACACAAACTACTATTGTTAAATGTACCTCTACTAGTAAAAATGATTACCATCTGAAGTTTATTTTTATTTTATGGATATTTTAAAATCGGACTCTTAATTTGTCCAAATCCAAATACGGTGCTCGCGAATATTGTCAAAAAGGCAACTTTTCAGTAAGTACGTACAGGTGGTGCTTTTTACACGCTAACGCGAGAAGTGGTTCATTTTATCTCAAAACTGGGCCACCTGCACTGAAAAACGTCGTACGATACGACGTGGGAGAAGGAAAGTCGTAACTCGTGTCTGTCGCCATTCGTTTTAAACTTCACGTTTTCCTTACAATGTTGAAAAGTTTGAACATATGTAGCAAAATTTTGTGTTTTTTTAAACGGTTTTTATTTTTATTTAGTTTTTATCTTAGTGACAGGTTATTTTGCTAAGTGTTTTCTTATTTTTGTTTGCCAGCCAAAATTATATGGTTAGATTAGAAAACATTGTGTTATCAATTCGTCATAAAAAGAGGTTTATGACGTGTTACGACGAAAAACATAATGTCGAGAAAATTTTGATTATCTCAAAATCCAAAACGAATCCAGGTAATTTTATATAATATTGAAGACTCTGAATATGATCAGGAATACACGATAAAAATATCTCGCAATTCTCACGAGCACCGTGCCACCGTGTAGGTACACTCGACTTCAAAGATATCGTTACGGTTTACGTGCCAAAAATATATTTACATGACTTTATTGCCTTGACATTAAGGTCGTGTAAATAGTCTTTTGGCACTTAAACCGTAATGATATATTTGACGTCAACTGTACATAACGATGGGCAAGCGATGCACTTTCTTGCACATCCCTGGGGGGCTACCGCGAAAATCGAAATTAGTAAATTCGAAGGCATTTGACAGCGAATGCTACCGCGAACCACTTGCGAATTCGATCGATCGATCGAAGCATCCTATGGATCGAAGTTACTGTCCATAGCTTACCGCGAAGTGCCATATCGAAGGAACTTACTTCGATAATTTGACATTTGAACCCGATTTGAACTGTCAAATTCCACGGCAACTCAAGAGTTAACGTGTTGCGATCGAAAATTGGAAATGTTACCAAAAAACACCCTTTTTTACGTTTCCTACGGCTTTTTTTCTTGTAGTTTCCGACATTTTTGGAAGATCCTCCACAAAATATATTTACAAAACGCAACTACTGTATTTATCTGTAATTATTTTTCAGGTATTTATTGAGAAACTAGTTTTTTTCTAATCACGTCTCCCGGGTTTTTTATTTGATCGTCTGGCAATTTATTTTCCATCTTAATGTATTAAGTGTCATACCTACAATTCGTGTGTTAGGTTAGAATCAAAATAACTACAAATAAATTTAAATATGCCTGGAAATCAAGGGCTTTGTCATGTAGAGCTCTCATTTACAAAGCCAGCATTCAAAACGTAATGTTATTGTTTAAAATCTGTGAGAGTGAATCACTTGTTCGTATTGTGATTTGGTTATTTACTACGTAAGTATGATTGGTTGCATACACGTTCGAATTAGAAACGATTATGATATACTTAAGTTAATATTTCACACTGTTATTTTATTATACTTATTATTCGTTTCAGGTAAAACGTATTTATAAGGCCACACTATATTTCCGTATTGAAAAGATAACACAGCAGAAGAAAGTGCGACTGGCATGCCGGTGATAAACGAAGATTGCGAGAAACAATTGTAAACACCTAGGCCACCGGAATATCTCCCTGTGATTGTTGTCACAAATCAATCAAATAACCACGGCATCAACCCTGCCAACAAGGTATGTTCCTTTACGAAAGTGCAAAAACACAAGTAGTGGTGGACTAGCACGGATGGTACTTGATAAGGGATGGGTATTGATGGATCCCGGGTGTTTCGTGGATTTCAATAATTCCTAAGGTCTTATTGATCTGTCAAAAACACACTTTTGATTCTAACTTGATGGTATAAGTAGTAGTGTCTGGTATCAATTACAATGTACATTTGTTTTATTTTTTTAGGTAGCACAAATTATAAAAAAGTCCTTTATGCTAATGGTGCTTATATGTAGTATTTTCAATATGTTAAAATGAAAAATTCATTTTGCCAGTAAAGAACTTTATCATGCAAATTTTTTTAGGTACCTACAGAAATTAAGATTATTCCACTTACAAACAATAATACAAGCTAGATAATAACCAACGTAAAATTATTTTGAATCAGATCCAAGCATTGATTTTCTGTTTTTAAAATGTAATGAATTTTTCACCGACTTCACCATTTTAAAAAGTGAAAGTTATCAACTGTATTTTTTTTATATGTGTAGTGAACTGGTAAAGCACAAGCGGCTGGTAGATGAAGATTGCGAGAAACAGCTGTGTAATGTAATGAATGGAAAATTTGTAAACACCTCCTAGGTCATTGACTATCTCCTTTTGTTTGCTGCCATACATCGCTCAAATATTAACCTTGCTAAGAAGCTATGGTTCTTTACGAAAGTGTAAAAACAGTGATATAATATAATATAATGTATGCATGTTATATATGTATTTATATACGGTAGGTATAACTTCATTGCACATAAACAAAAAAGATTACTATAAATAACTGTGATCATTAAAGAAATGCTAAAATATATGTAGGTATATCTATAATTTATTTGCATACAAGCAAGTCAGTGTACAAGAATATAAATCAACATTTAAAAGATACAATTAATATTTATGTATTAGGATTATTTAGGATTACCAACAGATAATACATCTAATATTATCTTGCTTTTTTAAATGTTTTGATTACATGATCTACTACTTTATTAGTAAAACTGAGCAATAATAATGAATGTGGTTTTTGGGTTCAACAGTAAACCAGGAATAATGTAACAAATTATCTGAATGCCTACCTATACATCAAACAATGTATCTGTACATCAACTCTATACATCAAACAATGTATCTGTATATCAACTAATATGTATAAGTATTTATATGGATCAGCCATGTTATAATTACAAGTTAAATGAGTTAAATACAAAATAAATATAAAAACGGCCATATTTAAGAAACAATTTTTTTTGATAAGGACTAGGCATTGATTAGGTAGTTGTGAAAAATAAATAATTTCTATAATGTTTATAACTTACAATTACAGATTTGGCTGAGAAATAGACTGGGTTGTTATACACCATATGGGAAGCTAGTGCTAGCTGGCAAGGTAAGGTAAATTATTGAGTTATTTTATTCAATATAAATAAATATCTTGGGACATCTTACACAAATCAACCTAGTCCCACGGTAAGCTCAATTAACGCTTGTGATGTGAGTACCAGGCGAAGATAGATACGTATACAGACTTAAATACCTACATAGTCAGCCATGACCAAGGAACAAATATTTGTGATAAATAAATATACAAATAATGCTCTCGTCGGGATTCGAACCCGGAACCTCCAGCTTTGTAGACAGGATCACAACCAACTAGGCTACGGAGTTATTTTATTGATTTAAATCTCTATATTGATATGGTTCATTAAGGAATAAATAATATTTCATTGGTGTATGAATAATGAAGCATCCTAGTGACTCTACCTACAGAGCTGGAGGTTCCAAGTTCAATTCTCTGCGAGGACATTTGTTTGTGTACTTTACTTATACACGGTGTTTCCTGAATCGTTAATATCCTCGCACTGAATTTGATATCAGAAATCACAATTCAATAAAATGCCTCTAAAGTGAAATCGAAATTCTTATAAGTTAGTTTAGGTACTTATATGTTTCTGTTTTCTTCGTCTGTTTTATTAAGTAGACAAAGGCAAGATTTAGCTATCTGTTGTGGTTTCCAAAACCTCCATACTGACCCATTTGGATTGATCACCCTGTATATAATAGATAGATACATATAGATACTTAAATACATACACAGCCACAATCAAGGAACAAATATTTGTGATAAATAAATTCACAAATAATGCTGCTGCATTCGATCCTGGAACCTCCAGCCTCGTAAGCAGGGTCACTACCAACTAGGCTACGCCTATGGAGGCTGAATATTAACCTTAGCCCGTAATTTGGCAATGTTCGTCACAATGAACATAGTCTTCGACTCACTTTTTGATTTTTTTTTATAATGGCGATGAGGCTATTGCCAATTTAAGGGTTACAAAAACCTTTCTTTGAGACTCTTTATTATTTTTAAGATACCTATTCAATGATAAATATGCATTATTCTATAATTACGCACTTTTAGAACACAAACTTGGTTAATCATAAGAATCAAAACTTTTTGATAAACACTCAAAGACATCCCTTACTGGGTTTGGAACTCACTACATAGGCAGCAGTTAGGTGGTTATTGAAGGCTGTCAAAAATCAATAATTTCTATAATGTTTATAACTTAAAATTACAGATTTGGCTGAGAAACACATTGGATTTTTATACACAATATGAAAAGCTAGTGCTAGCTGGCAAGATAAGGTAAATTATTGAGTTATTTTATTGATTAAAATCTCTTTTCATCACACTTGCTGTCTAAGCGCGCCATTGCTTGCGCGCGTAGCGGGAGTAATAGAAAAGTGAAATTCCCTAGGGAGTAATAGAAATGTCAGTACGTCATTTCCTAATATTTTGTCTTAAAACTTATTTTTTTGTCGGCAAGTGTGATGAAAAACATTGTATGCATCACGGTCGGTAAGCGGAATACTAACTCGAGTCATAAAAGCCCTCCGCCTGGCGGCGTCGGGCTTCTAACACTCTCGTTAGTAATTCCGTACTTACCTCCCTTGATGCACAATGTACTAATATATTGATATGGTTCGTTCATTAAGGAATAAACCATATTTCGTTGGTTAATGAATAGTTGCCTATTAAGCTGGAGGTAACCAGCTCAAATCCCTGAGACGATATTTGTTTGTGTATTTGTCACAAATATTTATATAAGTACAGTGTTTCCTGAGTCACTAATAACCTCGCACTGCATTTGATATCAGAAATCACATAAGTTACTTTAGGTATAAAATAAAACTATGGAAAACGGATAAACTCGTGTATATTAATTGTAGTCGCCCGCAGACCACGAACCCTGTAAAGTGTTCGAAACGTCGAGATGAAGTTAAATTCAATTAATATACGCGTGTTTATCCGTTTTCCATAGTTTTATTTCATGTGTTTTGTTTCATTGTCAGCCTCCGTAGCCTAGTTGGTAGTGACCCTGCCTACGAAGCTGGAGGTTCCGGGTTCGAATCCCGGTGAGGGCATTATTTGTGTATTTATTTATCACAAATATTTTTGTTCCTTGGTCATGGTTGTCTATGTATTTAAGTACCTATATGTATCTATCTATTATATATATTGTCGCATGGTACCCACATCACCAGCCTTAATTGAGCTTACCGTGGGACTAGGTCGATTTGTGTAAGATGTCCCAAGATATTTATTTATTTATGTATAATCCTCGCGGTAACCGAAGAATATATTAAGTTATTTATGTTAGTCCAGCCAGGTATATCTCCTTGTTCCCCTTCCCCTTTTGCCATTTATTCTACCAAGATTAAACTTAATAATGTCGTATAGTATGATTACTACTACTGCTACATTTTTCTTCTATTTATGTCAGAAATAAAATATTTCTTGAAAAATATATAATACCATTCATATCCCTTAATGTGACTTATCGCGATCAATTGAGGGACCACATATTCGGCAAGCCACATTTTCTTATTGCGTTAACAGAAAGAAGTCACAATAAATAAAATTAGTTTTACAAATCTTTTACTAAATGTAGGCATTTACAGCAGGTGTAAATTTTAAGTGATTTATCAAATATGGATACCAGGGACATAAGCCACAAAACTTTACGCCACTAGGGATAGGCCACTGGTAGTCACGACTGAGGGTCCACCTTTAACCGAACGTAACTTTGGAGTTTGGAGTGGCTAATTTTACAAATTACTTAAAGGTTACATTTACAATTGTTTGAGAACTTTTACTAAATATTGACACATTCGAAAGCTCGAAATTCCAACGTGGACACGCACATATCGCACGCACATACCCACCCCGCATTGCCTAGAAATCATTTTTAATTGTATGTCCTATACCGCAAATTTCATCAAAATCGTTGGAAACATTACATACATACCTAGATTACCTAGATATCTCCGAAATAAATGAATACAGAGACAATGTAAATTCAAGTATTGTTCATTTGAATTTACGTCTTTAAGTCAAATTTAATTATTTTTCTTATTCTAATTTAGTGCACGATCTTCGGCTTATATGATAATGATGATTCTATTTTTTTATTTAGGGACCCAAAGGTATTAACAGTACAAAACATTGCAACAGTTGTCTATTATAGTTTTAGGTAAAATTTTAGTGACCTATGTGTATTTTAATTCTAATATTATCATTTTCAGATCATAATGGGGACAGGAGACAAGTCGGTGACCGGCAACACACTACGGCGTAAACGATCTTCAACGATAAAATTTATTTCGTACAACAACGCCGCTTTCAGAGCAAAAGAAAAATATTTAAGATTACAAACCAAATCGAACCACTGCGGATTCAAAATAGCGAGATCAGCAGAAATGCTCTTATTTATTAAGTTTACACAGGCCGCTGTCGTAGATACTTCTAAATCAGAGTTCACTTAGCATAGTTCTGATTGTACATAATAATATAAGTAATTAGACTGTTAACTCAGTCGGTAGTGGGCCTGCATGCAAAGCTGGAGGTCCCGAGTTCGAATACAGATTAGGACATCTCTTTGTGTACTTCATCATCATCATCATAGACGCATTAGGAAGTAAATACCCATAATCGCCACGCTGGGCAAGCGGGTTGGCGATCGCAGTAATGTGTCCACTATGATGACGCTGCTGCCCATCCTCAATCTTCTATCAAAGAATGGTCGGTGACACTTCAATCCCTTAGGAAGATTTGGGGTAGTGGCAAATGTATTCTTACTGCCGTCACCACATTGGCATTGTGTATTACACAAAACAGGAAAAACAGAAACAGAAAAAACGTTATTTTTGTTCTGTGGTGTATTACCATAAAAATATTTGTTCTTGTCAAGGATATTTGTATTTATGAGGTAGAAGTAGATGCCAGTGCGTAATATGTTAACAAAAAATATTTAATTGCGATATTATGCTCATTTATAAATCTACCTAAAGTATTATCATGTGTTTTAGGAGAGGAGTTTGATGGTTTTGTTAAATAGTATTTAAAGTTATTGTGAAAACTCAAATCGAATCATTTATTAACTAAATATTTTGATTTGTGTTTTTATTTTTTCCCCAGTAGTCTCACTACCTAATACTATATCAATTATAAATATTGGATGTCACATACCAAAGAAAAAACGACCAAGATCACCAACGTCCGAGATGGGAATCGAACCCATGTGCTGAGCTTTCGCGGCTGATGCCTGCACCGCTCGGCCACACGGTTTTAACAATCACCAGTCAATTTTCTCGGGTATATGCAATCCCTTACAATGCTAGGCGCCTCCTAACTCTAAGGGCAAGCAATACATGCCTGCACCTCCTACCAGAATACTTTTCAATTTTTCTAGAACAGCTAGAGAGCTGGTGCTGCCATCTATTAAAGATATTGTGAAAACTCAAATCAAATCATTTATTAACTAAATATTTTGATTTGTATTTTTATTTTTTCCCCAGTAGTCACACTACTTAATACTATATAAATTATAAATATATGACGCCGCACCGAGAACATTGACTGGTGGTTGCTAAGACCGATTGGCCGAGCGGTGCAGGCATCAGCCGCGAAAGGTGAGCACGTGGGTTCGATTCCCACCTCGGACGTTGGTGATCTAGGCCGTTTTTTTCTTTGGTATATGACATCCAATATTTATAATTTAAATAGTATTTATTTTATAGGGTGACAAATGTGACAATATCGAGGGGCCGCACATAGTGTGCCACTAAGAGGGATAGACATAGTCACTTACTACTAAGACGAAAGTGCCACACAGGCACTTAGTGACGTATTCAACGCATTTGTCTGGCACTTACATTTAGCATCTAATGCACACACACACAAAAAATAGTGGCACAGTGATAAGGACGGACGATTATCGTTCCTTTTCACTTCCACTAGTAAAAAGTTTCATAAGACCATCCCTTTCGTTCTTGCTATTATTATAACGTTGTCAAATCCATATTAATCCTACATTCATGGACAATATCGAAATTTTACAAAATTATATATTTTCATAGTCAATTCGATTATACCAGTAAAATACATGTGCTTTTGCTGGCAGTCCCAATAGATGACAAATTTGAATGTCAAATATGGGGAGTTTGAAATATTAACTTCTAATAGCATATCTTAAAATAATGCAAATAATTTAGAAATAAGCTATTTTGAAATTGCTATGTACCTAGTAGTACCTACATCATTAAAGGCGCACAAATGTTTCATCGTTTAAATGCTGTAATAGTTGATGTTATCTTATCAATGGCAACTCAATCTATGATGACAAGTATTGGTACAGCGTCAGGCACTAGTACTTCGACCTTGTGTCCTAATTAGAGGGTTCATATCTGAGGTCACCAAGAACTTTTACTATGGGGTTAACATTTGAATAGTGACAATAAATCTGCTGTTTTATACGAACTCCAATATTTTAGTAGGTAGGTGAAATGTATGGAACTAGATTTTCTTCCCTTCTCACCAAAATTTAGCCAGTGTTTAAAAAATTACGTGGTATATTCGCTAAGTACCCACAATACAAACCGCTGTACTTGAGCTTATCGCGTTGGAGTAGGTAAGATTTGTGTCGGAATGTCCCATTACAATACTTTATATTTATTTAATTGTCAGCCTGATCTGAACCAAATGTATAGGCACTTATTACTACACACCTACTTATATTGTAAAATTCAAGCAAATTTTAGTAAGGTACTTATAATACTCAATTTTATAATGGTATTACTGTGTTTGAAGTGAACTTTGATTTGGATGTAAGAGTACAGTTGCAATCAGATATATTGGAGCGCCAAGTTGCTCACTAACTGAGCAGGCCTCCATACCATGGCGTTAGAGTGCACGTTTCGATGTTTTGAGCATCTTGCAGCGTCGATATGATTGTTAGCGATTATCAGCAACATCAGCTACCTGTCTAAAATTTAATATAATTTAATTAAATATAGTCTTAATACCTACGGATTACTGAACGCCACTGTACAAACAAACCTCTTCTACATAGTGTAAGCTCCTATTCCACTTTTTCTTAATATAGAAATTTAATACCTGGGTCATACAGGTTGTTCCAAACCATCGTCATCTATCACAAAATAAATGTATTAAACGCATTGCGCTAACAAACTGTCTCAGTCCAGTAGGGCGCATTTTATGTTCCTGCTGCCAACAATAAAATTTGTCAGTGAATTTTGAATTAATGGTATCTACAGGATTTGTTTTGCTTGAGAAAAATTTTTAATATAAAGAAAAACAGAAATTAGTCTTGTAATAGGTATTTCCTTGATTCTATGAAATGTAATACAAAGTTTAAAGCTGAACCATTCAGTCAACAACCATCAATAAAAATATACTGTATTCATGGAAAACTTTTGAAAAATACGAATGTAGTGAAGATGTTCAATTATTTAATTACCTAACCTAACTAATAAATATGTGAAATGAGAAAATAACATGTTGTATTTTATTCACCATACCAACCACCAACCTTAAATTTATAAGTAAAGCCCTGACTAATGCAAAGTAGTAACTGATAATTATATACGGAAATTATTGCTGAACGCCGTGTTCTATTTATTCTAGTCAAGAACATGTTCCCCTTGTTCTGCAGGGTCAGAGGGACATAAATGCGCAGATGAAACTCTGAATTTCCAGAAATTGATCGGCTACGGTAGCTTCTTAACGTTAGACGGCCCGTGGGCTTGTTTTACACCTACACTACCTACATAATACTTCATAATTATGTATATTCGCAGATTGGGTAGACAGTATTAATTAAATTTCCCTACCACATTATTTAAGTAGTCATATTTACAATTCTAGCCGATAAAATTTATGATTACGCATTTAAGATATATTGTGTTGTAGCGATTATTAAAATAGAAATGAATAATATAATTTTTCATTTAAATAAGTCTAGAAACTTTGTCAAGGCTGTATGTATATGCTTTTGTCTACAATATATTCTTCAATTTAAAAAAGTAGCCGTCATGTAGTGTCGCGACTTGCTCATTGATCAAACACAAACAAAAATTAAAATAAGTAGTAAAACTTGCCTTACAGAGTTGTTTTAATATCGTGACATGCTATCCGTATGAAAATCTAAATATTTTTGTATTTATGACCCAGTTTTAAGCTGGTAAATAATATACCGGTTTTTAGCAATGCGTGTAATGTACGCTTAAGCGGTGCTTAAGGGTTACTTCACTATTCATTCATTCTTCCAGTCACGTCGGTCAATTCTATGGATTCGAAGTTTCGACCTCGAAATCGATGATGGTTGCCGGTAGGGTACGTGACTTTCTATCGATCGGATTTTCTTGTCTTCGAATTTACTAATTTCGATTTTCGCGGTAGCCGCCCTGGTGCGCTTGGTGCAGGCAAACCCAGCCCCATGTAATAATAATCGTAGGTGTATCCGATAAAACAATAAGTGCTTCATTAACTTGTCGAGTAAGTATTTTGTTTGTTTATGTGACGGCACGCAAACTCTCAGCAATAAGTATCTGTTCCTACTATACAATAAATTATGTGAGAATCCGACACATTGGCGTGTATTTGTCGGCGGCCGAATCATGAAATTCCTAGGCATATCATGAAGTAGCGCCATTTGGCCGCCGATATATGCATTAGCATTTGGGCAGATGTCGTTTTATTTGAATTATATTGTGCTGAATCCCTTAGTTTTCATTCGAGTAATATGTAGTAGCATATTTAGGTACCTACTTAAAAGTTCTCGAGAGATAGGTATAAGCTTTACCATTTTGGAGAGCCAGAAAGAAATTTACGAGTTTAAAGAAGATTATCTATCTAGAAGATTATCTAGTCACACAGTCACAGGTAAGGTTAGATGATATTTTAATATTGGCATCCTTTTACTAACCGGCAATAGTCAGTAAAAGTATTTATTAAATAAAAAAATTACAGAGACATTTTTTATAAAAAATGTGTCTAATATAATCTAAATTAATGAGTGTGACTTTGGATTTGGAGGCCCCAATAGCATAGGTATCTATACAAGTGAAAAAATTATAGCCATTTACGTGAAGATATGGGATTTACCTACCTTACAAAAAATATTTTTCTCAAACATGCAATGAAATATTGATGTTATGTTCCTTATAGCTGCGAAGTACGACGTTTCAGGTGCGACTAGGACAAGAGGTTAATGGAATTTAATACAAATCTTGATGCCCGAGGCCGGTAAAGTGCTCTTTTTTAATTCCATTCCACATAAATTTGTGACACAGGCATCATGACATATAAAACTTAGATGTTTTTGTTGTTTAATTCCATGCATGTTTGAGAAAAGTTCTTTACATACCCGGCCGGAAATATGGGGCTGCCCGCAGACCTATCCGGCTGAGCGAACTCTATAGGTAGTAATGTAATGTACTATTTATACTTTTTTTACCGTTATGGTAGCGAAATGTAAACATACGAGTATTAACAACTTTTCTCGAATTACAGTTTATAAGAACTAACTAATAAAGAGCTTAGCCTCGGTCAGACTAACGAATGGACAGACCACGGACAGACAGACACGAGCATCATAATTGACTACGAAACCTAATAAAAACTGTGTAATACTAAACAATAGAGTTAAAATCAAAAGTCACTTGCAAGCTCGAATAAGTTTTATGCCCTGTGACTAGAGATAAGTACCTAGGTACATCGGCGACTATTAGTTGCAATAGGTACACATCCAATAGACTACTAAATAGTTATGAAAATAAGTAAAATTACATAAGATTATCCCCAACAAGAAAAGCAACTCGGTTGGTTTGATTACTTTGATTTTGTTTATCAAGGTGAGTGTCATGATCTCATAATCATGGCTGACCGCAAAAGGAACATGAGCTTGCGTTCAGTCAATTCTAAAGCAATCAAAATAAATTGCTTTATTGTCAACAGCATTTGCTATTAAACTGTACACTGTATTAAACTGGTCTTTAAGTATGTAGGTTATGGGCCATTTTATACAAAGTTTTCCTCCATTTTGTCACGGTCGGTTAAAAAAAGAATTATCGAAATCGGTTGCCGTGATATTGAGTTATTCGTCCATTTGTCGTGCTCATGCTTCATGCAAATTTATGACTTATATGGCTTTCTCATGGATACCATTGTCAGAATTGGACCTAATCGGTGGACATCAGCTTTCAAATAAAAAAGAATCGTCCAAATCCGTTCACCTAGTCGGAAATGAAGAGGTAACAAAGGTAAAAAAAATATGAAATAAAACTATGAAAACGGATAAACTCGCGTATATTAACTAATTTTAACTTCATTCCGACGTTTCGAACACTTTACAGGGTTCGTGGTCTGCGGATGACTGACACTGGAGAAAATTCGATAGATCTACCTCCACCAAAAAAAAAAAAAAGAAGATCCACCGAGTCAAAAGACTTCGACCTTAAGAGCAGAAAAGAAACATCATAAATATTTCGTAACACATGTATGCAACGGGAGGTTGGTGGAACAACTTTAAATAAAACGGTCTATGTGATATGATATGACTCATTGAAGAATTTATCTTTAATTTGAGTTTTGAATGAATCAACAGCACTTGACGAGAGTATTATGATAACCACAAAGATACTTGTATAGCGAGAGTGATAGGTACCTATATAATGGAGAAAGCTAATCTAAAAATAGAATTACAAAAATACAATCAGTAAATTTCTGTTGAAATTGATGGCAATTGAAAGAGATAAGTAAAACTAAAAACGTATAAACCGGTTTTTTATATCTAATCGAATTGAAGTTCGTAATATTGTTCTGCTGCTGTACAACTTGACAACTTCTACAAGTCGTATGGCTTACCGCTTCTCGTGATTGTTTTAAGGTAATTTTCTACTTCTTTAATTGGTTAGGAAGTGTTTTTTAACTTAATATTAATAATATAATAATATTTTAGCCTATAGGTATAATGTCCCACTGCTGGGCACAGGCCTCCTCTCATATATGGAGGGATTGGGCTATAGTCCCCACGCTGGCCCTAAGCGGGTTGGGAACTTCACATACACCTTTGAATTTCTTCGCGGATGTGTGCAGGTTTCCTCACGATGTTTTCCTTCACCGAAAGCTAATGGTAAATATCATCTGATATTCCGTACATAAGTTTCGGAAAAACTCATTGGTACGAGCCAGGATTTGAACCCACGACCTCCGGAATGAAAGTCAAATGTCTAAACCACTTAAATATTATACGTTATAATCTTATTTTTCCTTTTTTATTATTTACTAAGCGGAATCATTAGTAGTTGAGGTAGAGCTAGTATTAGTCGGCAACTCGGATCTTTGACCGAAGCTATATACCGAGGTCGAATTATAAATTTCGTACCTAGGTCTAATTACCTGCCATGTACAGTCAAGTTTACATAAATGTGTACAAATTTTTATTTAATATATTGGGATAAAGTGCCACCTGTAGATAAATCCACAACACGTGCAACTTGATGAATGATTATGTAAGTTTAAGTGTTCTTTTCGTAAAAGAATGCAGAATGGCATCTAAATAGTTTTCTCATATATTTACTTACACAAATGTAATAGCTTCCGTAATCTAGTTGGTAGTAATCCTGTCTAGTAGACAGGATTAGCGTAGACAGTGTCTCTACGCTACGAAGCTAATGAATGAATATCATCCCTATTCACGTGACAAAGCAATGCTGCGCGCGATAGGTATACATACAGTACCTATGTAAATTTACTAAAACCATTTATTCAAGCCCGGGTATACTTAGGCGATAAGTAATGTTGTGATATATAAATTATTGAAATACTAACGCTTTTTAGAATTTATGGTTAAATACCAAATTATAAAATGTTATTATCTACAGGAATATAATAATTTCCCTGTTATGTATTCAGAAGCGGTAATGTAATGACCTATATTAAGAGACCGGTGTCTGTGGCTGTATCATAATGTTAACATTAAAGTACAGGCAGAGTACAGAGCATCATAATGTTGACATTAAAGTATCGTCGTCATGATATTAATTTTAAGCCGGGGCGAGCGCCGCCTGCTGGCGCGCCCGACTGCGCGCACCAACTTACTCGCTAGAGCACCACTCGTCACAGCCATCAATATCCTCAATCAGGTCTCTGCCATTACAGATCTGTTTAGCTGTTCTCTTACTGAGTTCACAGAGGTCACATATAAGCAATTGTCTTTGACATAAACGTGTATAATTATTATGAAATTAATTACTATGAGTGAAATTGTTTTATATGGGGCTGTTCTGGTCGTTCACTTGTGTATGACATGTTCTTTTCTCTTGTATTTAATTTATGTTGATAATTTGTATTTAATTTATATTGACTATTTTATTTAATTTACTAACGTAGTTTTAAGTAATTTGTATTTGACATTGAATTTATTTGTTTTAGTAATTGTTATGAAAAGGTGATTGGTGTTTTGAAGTTTAAGAATGTTTATGGTTTTTTATATATTTGACTAGTATGTAAGCGCATTGGTGTATACTGTCATGCTTATGTATGCTTAAATAAATGAAATGAATGAACATTATGAAGTCAACTTCTTTTTGTTGTTTTTTTTTTCAATAAATATTTATTGTAGGATATCCTTACTCAAATTGAGTGATTTCAACTGATTTGAATTTTTATATTTAGAGGTAATTACTTAGTGGATATCAATGAAAATAAAGTTAAATTGTCATTCTAAACTAATGATATGGATGTAGATAAAGTTATGTATGTGACTGTACATAATTAGGCATTAAACACTCGTGTGATCTTATTATGAAACTCACCTACGGCTCGTTTCATAAAACCACACTCATGTTTAATGCCTCTTATTATGCGCCAGCCACATAAATAACTATTAATTCATTATTCTTACACATCCTGTGTTATTTGTTTACAATTTTATCATTTGTCATCCGGTCCGTCAAGTCAAGGTTAAGTTCAACAGATGAAATGTGATATTTCATATAACTTATTAACGCTTAACGACATAATCCGCAGGTCTCTTGCCACAATCAACGTACCTGCTCTTATTGAGCCTACTGGTATTATTAGAGATGATGGTAAGAGACCTGATGGTGTGTCTTTGGTTTCTCGGAGCTTGGGACGGATGTTGGCATCGGATGCTACTTGCGTAGACAGCCTGGCACCATCCCATCTTCAACGAACTACGTTAAAGGCCGCTGCGGCTGAAAATGCCGAATTTGTAAAACGTAATAAATATAATGGCCTCGGCAAAGAGCACGATTTTGTACAGTTTGGCGTAGAAACTTGAGGTTCATGGGGCCCCAGCGCACGCAAATTATTTGCTGAGATCGCGAAACGTCTGGTAGACGTAAGAGTGCTCGTACACCTGTAAGTTCTTACGTAAGTTATAGGGACGGAGCTATACCAAGGAATGAGAGGTGAATATCACTATCTCATTCCTTAGTATAGCCCCGTCCCTATAACTTACGTAAGAACTTACAGGTGTAAAGCTGGCCTAACTAAAGACCGAAAAGCTGGCGACTTCCTCGCACAACGCATCAGTATTTACAGCGAGGAAATGCCGTCAACATCCTCGGTACAATGCCAGAAGGGCCAATCTTAGATATAGGTTAGGTTAAGTAGATTAGTTAGATTTAATCTATGTACATAAATTGTAGTTTTGAAAATAAATATATAAAAGTGTCAATCTTGAAAAAAAAAAACTTATTAACGAATTTTGCCGAACTCTGTTCGCCAATGACGCGAATGTTGCTGTGGTAACAAAGCTCTGTTAGCCAATGACCGATCCCGCGAGTTGCACGGATGCTGATGTTGCTGTGGTTACATTATAAGAAAGCTTGATTCGTTATTCACGACTTTTGTCGAATTCTGTTCACCAATAGACGTTACCATGGTAGATTATAACAAAGCTCGGTTAGCCAATGACCGATCTCGCGAGTTGCTCAATGCTGATGTTGCTGTAGTTACACTATAATATAACAAACCTTGATTCGTTATCAATGACTTTAGCCGAACTCTGTTCAACAATGACGTGGACGTTGCTATGGTAAGATTATAACAAAGCTCTGGTAGCCAATGACCGATCTCGCGATTCGCAGGGATGCTGACGTCGCTATGGTTACATCATAACAAAGCTTAATTAACCCATGAACGATCACAGTTTTACCGGAAACTGATGCTTCTATGGTTATCTTATAACAGTCCCGTCTTAGGTATAGCAAACGTCACTTATCGAAATGACAGGGACTGTCGTCATTGTCAACTCTCAGAATTGTCAATTGTAACAATTTTTCGCGGACAAATGGCGGACTGACTAGAAAACTAATTTTAATATCTAAGCGAATACTGTGGGAAACCAGTAAACATGATTTGAGGAACAAGTAGTTTGAAGGAATGGTGTTTAGTAAGTTTACATACTGTATACCATATATGGCACTGTGGCCACTGCGCACTTAAGTACAATTCTGCCTAAAACGAGTGTCGAGCTTCACAGATAGTTGACGGATAAATTCAATTAAAAGTACAACTGTGTACTGATAAACTGTATCATAACAAAACGATTACAATGTAACAACCACTACCGCCAATTTTGAGGCGCGCGTGATGCCAGATGCCAACCATTCTTTCTTAATAGGCAGTGATCGGACAAATGTGCGTCATTATTCGCAATAATATGGACATGACTCCAAAGTTGATTGAATACTTATTCATTTATCAGTAAATTAAGTAGTTAAGTATGCTGGGTATAAAGCGACGGGATCGACGCAGGTTAACAGATATACCTACGAAACATAACCAAGATAATGGATGTAACACGGAAACTGAAAACATTGAAATGGAAATGGACAGGACACATGATGCGCTCTAAAAAGGATAAATGGACAAGAGAAGTCACAGAATGGTACCCAAGGGAAAAGAAGCGACTACAACAAAAACCCTATAAAAGATGGGAAGATGATTTGCCTGAGAACTGGAGAAGATTCTCAAAAAACCGTGAGAAGTGGCGCAGCTTGGAGGAGGCTTATGTCAATGACAACCTGACAAAAAACAAAAAAAAAACAAATGAATAAATAAAACGGAACTGTAAATATGAAGAACCCAAAATACATATATTTATACATAAGGTGAAATGTAAATTAAGTAAGTGAATAAAGGCTATTTTTATTTTATTTAAGTAGTTAAGTACTGCAGCGGAGGTGCGCGCGGGGCGAGAAGAGCGAAAGCCAAAGTGTCACAGAAACTAGTTTTAATTTACGAACTAGCCCTATTAGTAAAGTCTATTTCAAATACGAAGGCCCGATTCCACTTTACCAAGTCATTAGGCGGCAACAATAGGATCAGTGGTAACAAAAGATACCTCGCCAGACCCTTTTGTGGTGTAATATGTTTTGGATACATCAGTATACGACACATGCCAATTTATATTGGACCAATTAAATGACAAAAGTTCCGAGTGGCATCGGGCCTTCGTATTTCAAATGGACTATACTAACAACGCACCCACCTTCCGCCACTTTCGCCAGCTAGTAGTTTTGAGGTAGGTATTGAAGCGGAAGCACGTTTCACGTTTGAGCCGTTTGAGAAAGGGTTTAGCAGCCTTACCGAACAAGAGGTGCCTTTCCCCACGGATGAGGTCAATATTTTAGGTGGTGTACTAGCAGGACCTAAGAATACTCCATGCTTAATATCAGCTCTAGATCTTCTTTTGTTTCAGAGTTATTCAAGATAATGTAAAATATACAGGGTGTCGTTGAAAGTGGCATATCTCGAGAACTGTTCAAGTCAGATCAACCAAACAAAATTGTGTTTGATAACAATAAAATAAACTACAAAATGCATATTTTTAACCTGCATCTTGTCCTTATTTTTCATAATAAAAAAAGAGTTCTTGTTTTTTTTTCCATATTTTTTTTTATTTCACGCGGAGGTACACCTACAAAAAAAATATGCTTACATAGCCACTAATGTCCACTATATACATAAATAAAAATATTTACGTAAATCATCGTGCGTCATGCCAAAAAAAAATTATTCCGGAAGTAGTCGTTACTGGTATACAAATAAAGTACCAGTGCAGTGTGAACATAAGTTAGTGTGTAGGTATACAATCTCTTGACACTTACCGCACAAAATATCATTGACGTAAATGAGACGACAAAGTACAAATAGTACTGGTGTCTCCATGGATTTAGAATATGGATATGGATTTGACAACGTAATAATAATAGCAAGAACGAAAGGGATGGTCTTATGAAACTTTTTACTAGTGGAAGCTAAAAGGAACGATAATCGTCCGTCCTTATCACTGTGCCACTATTTTTTGTGTGTGTGTGTGTTAGATGCTAAGTCTAAGTGCCACACACACAAGTATCTTCTTAGTAGTAAGTGACTATGTCTATCCCTCTTAGTGGCACACTATGTGCGGCCCCTCGGGTGTCTCACAACTTTAGTGCTTCTACGTCTCGCTGGATGGCCATTGTAGTCGTTATATTTTCGCCGATTCATAATTTTCGCTTTGTTTCACTACCTATTTGACACCGTTAACTATGAAAACCTTTTTAAATTATTGGCTTCGAAATCAAATTTTTAGAAATAATTCGATTTATTATTCATTTAATCAAATTTGAAACTCTGTGTTTCTGAAGGTGGAAAACAGGTTTTTCTCTATTTCGTTTTTATGCCTAATAAAAAAACCGATCAAGTGAGAGTCCATTTGACTCGCGCACCGAGGAATCCGTATAAACTGTATAACTAAACGCATCAGCACCATGAAAGCGTCGAAAATGAGTATCCGGTGTAAAGCGCCATACATCGGCGAACCGAGTGACTATATAATGAGATATGAGAGGCTAACCCCTTTATTCATAAAAAAATGAGGCGAATAATCAGCTGCTTTAAATTTTGTCTCTTTCTACCAATCGCAAATGTCTATTTGAAAAATAAGGACAATACAAACGCATATTCGGGTAATAGCGGTTTGACAGATGTCATCATTAGTATTTAATATTTATTGCAACACTTTAGTTGTGAATTCACATAACGTCGTTGAGATAGCCAATTCCGTTATGTGCACGATTTCAGGAACTGTAAAATCAATCCAAATGACAATGTTTAATTGTATACAGTCTTCTTTTTTCAAATTTAAAATTTACACATGTGGGTATTGGCAATCTCAACGACGATAAGGTATTTATGGTTGGAGGCCGAATTAAGCAATTAATATTTTATCTACATATATATATTACTGATACAATATTAAATCTACTATGTATAAATAGTTCACTGCCACCTGTAGTGAGCATAGGCGCGGTTGGCTTCACACTGTCGGTGCAAGTCCTGTTTCCTCTTAACAACTTTGCCAGTGTTGTTGGCGGCATCCAGTAACTCCCAAGCAAATGCCTGAGGGAAGTGAATAGTCCTCTCCTTTTCATTGGTGGCTTCAAGGAGCCACTTTATTGCGAGGAATAGGGATCTCTTCTCTGTAATAGGACCTGGAACCTGAAATACAGGAAAAAATGTGCATTTAAAGATTCAGATAAAACTATATTAAGCTTGATTGGAGTACAGAAATGTAAATATAAAAAATAAACATACTCTATGCATCTTGCAATAGCATGCATTTAGACTAATTAATAATGAACATAAACCTTATCTTTAGGTGCTGTTGGTTGGTGTGATTGGCAAAAAAGCATTCTTGATAGTTAAAAACTGATTATTCAAAAATAAAAGGTTCAGATATGAAATTGTGTTATAAATATAGCCATGGCTGTATAAATTGGAAGATTCTAGGCTCATATTTACCTGATAAGTAATGCCACCTCTTTTAATCGGGGACAGTAATAACAATGGCTTTGCATTTTCAACAGCTTTGTACAAAATTGCTTTTGGACTCAATTCAATCTTTGCTTTTGCTTCAGGTGTGGTAGCAAGGTGATATCTTTCAATTTGCATCCTTTTTATATTTTCAAAGGCTTGTTCTACAAGACTGCGTGCCAGTTTCTTCTTACCCATTTCCATAACATGATTGATGACTTTGCTGGAATCAAATAAATTTATATACATGAATAACAGCTATCCCTTGGACCCACTTAAAAACCAGACAGGGAAGAGTAGAGTTCATTAAAACACTCAAAAAAAAAATTGAACTACAATAAAATAGGACAGTGTTTCTAATTCTAACACAATATAAATATTGACGAACTTAGGAGTATAAACAGTTTTAGCTATGCTCAAGTTGGGTGAAAGTAGGGTTGCCAACCATCAAACATCATCATGTTAAAGTAATGATTTTTTGTCTCGAGAAATATTTGCAATTTCATGCATTGGGTGTGTCTGAATTGAAAAGATCAAAATTAAAAGCGTCAGAATTAAACACTTTGCAATTAATGTTTCTATAATTGTCTAACTTTTCGTCTTTTATTACTTATTGCATATACCATTTAATGTCGGATGGAATCCCTCATTTTAAAACCAAAGTTCCGCAAAGCATTACCAAATGTACCACAAATCTGTGCTCTTTGGTTGGCAACCGTGGGAAAAGTGTAGTAATCAACAGCATATTAAAACTCTAATAGGTATTTGGTAAGTGAGTAAATCCGTACTTGACTAGTGGATCATGGTAAACAGATGAGGTTTCATGTGATCCTGGTGGTTTCACTGGCACAGCAGTGATTTTAGAAAACTCTCCACTTTCTATAAGCTTTGCCTGTTCTTCTTTCCTAAATATAGGGTTTTGGAAGTAGTCCGGGAAACTCGTTGGGCGTGAATAGCTTCGATTTTGAAGCGCAGAGCATCCTCTGAAACCAAGCAAAAGGCACAAATATTGACTACCTGCCGATTTTTATTTTAATTGTGAACCAGTTACACAATACAAACTTACCGTAGCAGACATGGGGAAAAAGTTACTAATTTATTTACTAAAAATAGCTTGTTGGTCACGTTATTCATAATTACAACTTAAGAATTCGCATATAATACAAAAGAAGTGCGTTTTATTAAAATAATACTAACAACATAACCTATTTCAAATATATTGTTTGACACTTGACAGTTTCACTGCGGTGAAGTGAGGTGCGAGTCTAAACCATAATCTAAATGGATACTTTTTTACTTTTTTTAGATATGAAATGCCAAGTTTTATTAAAATCGTTAAGCGAAATATAAACCATTACGACTATCGCTTGCAAACGTCTAATCACTAGGAAAATCAGCTAAGAAATACTATTTCAATGTTTTTGCTGGCTTGCAATTTAAAACTCATAAATTAAACATAAGTGTCGCATATGCTATCGAGATAGAGTATTATTTTCTTTGGCTATGTTTAAATCCATCGCACATGTTAAAGGCCCATTATAGTGGCTGCATACGATCGAGTCATAGCCCCGATCAATTCAATACTTTTAAAAACCTAAGTCTGGGTTGCCAAAGTAGTGGTTTTACCCTTAAATTGAAGGAGAAAATAAAACCCATGGGATTATTTTTCAGAGCTAAATATTTTTAGGGTGATGGTAGTTTTTTTTGGTGGTCACACACATAGACCACAGATCCTGGCAAATTTACGAATTTCGAGAATTTTTCTCTGTCGCTCCAACGAAGGCGTCATTAGAGTAAGCGAGACAAATACTGGAAATTTGCGGATTTCGATGTACACGGTAGGGCCGCTGGCATCATTAACCTCCTAAGTCTGAATGACGTCACTTACTTCAACCGAATTTTTACTTCGACAATAGATTAATATCTATAAAGTCAAAATGATATGTAACATAGAGCCTCACGAGGTTAAAACATTGAATCTAAATAATAATTGAGTGAAAAGAAACGTGTGAATGGTGTATTGTAAGTAAATGAGATATATATAACTGTTCACGACGAAGATGTGTAAATAGGTATAGGTATAGGCAGAGATTATTTAGTTTAAGTAGATATATCAGCACCATACATTAAAATGCATCCACCTGAAATGTCGTCACTACTCAGGGTTACCAGTCACAATTTTCAAAGTATACGAAATAAGACACTAAAATTATACAAAATCCAATAAAATTATACAAAACAAAGTTTTGTCCTTGGAGTGACAGAGATAGTAGTACGAAATTTATAATATTCTCTTTATGTATCCAATTATACAAGCGGATTCAGTATACATAGAGCAGCCAAATTATACAAAAATTGCATCCAATTATACGATCTGGCAGCCCTCACTACTAGACGGCGCCACGGTTGTTCGTGAGCATGGCATACAGATGGCTCTGAAACAGTATATACACTACCTTTGTTGTTCGTCCATTGGCACAGATGGCTCTGAAACAGTATACACTACCTTGCCACGAACGAAACGCATGATCACTTGCAACACATAGCATATTTTGCCGTACCACGATATAGGGAGGTTGGTAATGTGGTTCATGCGTTCGGCTGTGAAGCAGTGGTACCAGGTTCAAATCCTAACTACACGCGCTGAAAATGTTCTTTTATTTCTTTTTTTTCAAACTTTGTTTTTTCATTTTTTTGTCGCGCATAATCTTTGATTTTGTAAAAACAGTGTTTTACAAGGTGCAAACGGGCGGGTTTTTATTTTGTTGTCGTTTTATAAAATTTTCCATATATGGACTTTTATACATTTTTTCTAATCAGAATCATGAGCTCTTTCGTTTCGTTTTTTATAGTTATACAAAGTGATCATACATCCGATAGATACATACGTATACATACATGGTGTTACATACATAATTATACAGGGTGAAAATGAGTATACAGACGAACTTGAAGCGTGAAGAGTGTACCTAGTTATTCCTGACAGAGTTGGGTTATACTCATTTCTGACTAATTCGCATACGTTGAATACAATTTTCGGGTCCATTATGAGATCCAAGATGGCGGCAACTTATTTTTGCAATTTTCATCATTATACTCGTTTCTGACTAATTCGCATACGTGGAATACGATTTCCTGGTCCATTCTAAAATCCAAGATGGCGGGAACTTTTTTTTTGCAATTTTCATCATTATACTCGTTTCCGACTAATTCGCATACGTGGAATACGATTTTCGGGTCCATTCTAAAATCCAAGATGGCGGGAACTTTTTTGTTGCAATTTTCATCATTATACTCGTTTCAGACTAATTCGCATACGTGGAATACGATTTTCGGGTCCATTCTAAAATCCAAGATGGCGGGACCTTTTTTTTTGCAATTTTCATCATTATACTCGTTTCCGACTAATTCGCATACGTGGAATACGATTTCCAAGTCCATTCTAAGATCCAAGATGGCGGGACCTTTTTTTTGCGCTTTTCATCATTATACTCGTTTCTGACTAATTCGCATACGTGGAAAATCTTTTTTGGTTCCATTCTAAGATCCAAGATGGCGGGAACTTTTTTTTGCAATTTTCATCATTATACTCGTTTCCGACGAATTCGCGTAAGTGGAATACGATTTCCGAGACCATTCTAAAATCCAAGATGGTGGGAACTTTTTTTTGCAATTTTCATCATTATACTCGTTTCTTACTAATTCGCATACGTGGAATATCATTTTTGGGTCCATTCTAAGATCCAAGATGGCGGTAACTTTTTTTTTGCAATTTTCATCATTATACTCGTTTCCGACTAATTCGCATACGTGGAATACGATTCCCGAGTCCATTCTAAAATCCAAGATAGCGGGAACTTTTTTTTGCAATTTTCATCATTGTACTCGTTTCTAATTCGCATACGTGTAATACGATTTCCGGGTCCATTCTACGATTCAAGATGGCGGCTGCTTTTTTGTAATTTTCATCATTATACTCGTTTCTGACTAATTCGCATACGTGCAATACGATTTCCGGGTCCATTCTGAGATCCAAGATGGCGGGAACATTTTTCTTGCAATTTTCGTCATTATACTCGTTTCTGACTAATTCGCATACGTTGAATACAATTTTCGGGTCCATTATGAGATCCAAGATGGAGGCAACTTATTTTTGCAATTTTCATCATTATACTCGTTTCTGACTAATTCGCATACGTGGAATACGATTTCCTGGTCCATTCTAAAATCCAAGATGGCGGGAACTTTTTTTTAAATTTTCATCTTTATACTCGTTTCTGACTAATTCGCATGCGTGGAATACGATTTTCGGGTCCATTCTAAGATTCAAGATGGCGGGAACTTTTTATTTTGCAATTTTCATCATTATACTCGTTTCCGACTAATTCGCATACGTGGAATACGATTTCCGGGTCCATTCTAAAATCCAAGATGGCGGAAACTTTTTTGTTTGCAATTTTCATCATTATACTCGTTTCAGACTAATTCGCATACGTGGAATACGATTTCCGAGTCCATTCTAAAATCCAAGATGGCGGGACCTTTTTTTTTGCAATTTTCATCATTATACTCGTTTCTGATTAATTTGCATACGTGGAATATCATTTTTAAGTTCCATTCTAAGATCCAAGATGGCGGGAACTTTTTTTTAAATTTTCATCTTTATACTCGTTTCTGACTAATTCGCATGCGTGGAATACGATTTTCGGGTCCATTCTAAGATTTAAAGTGGCGGGAACTTTTTATTTTGCAATTTTCATCATCATACTCGTTTCCGACTAATTCGCATACGTGGAATACGATTTCCGGGTCCATTCTAAAATCCAAGATGGCGGGAACTTTTTTGTTTGCAATTTTCATCATTATACTCGTTTCAGACTAATTCGCATACGTGGAATACGATTTCCGAGTCCATTCTAAAATCCAAGATGGCGGGACCTTTTTTTTGCAATTTTCATCATTATACTCGTTTCTGATTAATTTGCATACGAGGAATATCATTTTTAAGTTCCATTCTAAGATCCAAGATGGCGGGAACTTTTTTTTAAATTTTCATCTTTATACTCGTTTCTGACTAATTCGCATGCGTGGAATACGATTTTCGGGTCCATTCTAAGATTCAAGATGGCGGGAATTTTTTATTTTGCAATTTTCATCATTATACTCGTTTCCTACTAATTCGCATACGTGGAATACGATTTCCGGGTCCATTCTAAAATCCAAGATGGCGGGAACTTTTTTATTTGCAATTTTCATCATTATACTCGTTTCAGACTAATTCGCATACAGGGAATATCTTTTTTAGTTCCATTCTAAGATAC
>JALPQI010023026.1:0-21574 GCA_025490895.1 Thaumatotibia leucotreta
CATCTCTTTTTAGATGTACGCTACTCCGCTCGCACCACTGCCATAACATGCATTTAGCCATTGGGCGGGGTTTTGCGAAAACATTTAGCGTAAAGACTAGTGCTGCCATCTAGTGGTTTAGGAGCAACATGATTTAGTATGGTGAGCTTGTAACCTTTCTTGAGCTCTGTTTGTACGCATGTAGTTCCGCTACTCAACACTAGGTGGCGCCATTGACACAATTTAAAGATAATAATTATAATGATATCCTTCATGACTTACAATTTACATGTGTTTTTCCACTAAAATAAAGTAATATAAGTACATTTTTCCTTGTTTCAGGTGTTAGTGGAATATGATGGAGTAGACTGGCAGAGACGTGAATGGGTTGCTGTATATTCGCGGAGGACGTTTCGTGTTTTTTTAGTGGAAAGAACTTTAGTGTGGGCTCCTAAAAACATTAAGGATGAAACAATCAAATGGCCCGCTTTGGTAAGTCAATTTGCAAAAAATATTTACAATACAACTTTTAGTTACGCTTGTAATTTGTAAATAGCTTACTTTCTTTCTCTTGTGTTTCCTAGTTTCGAGGTGCTACGCTAGATGGCACTAGGTGTATCAAAATGAAATAATTTCATTTTACTCACTGTCGGCAATCGGCTATGTATGATAATAATCGATTATTATAAAAATAATAATAACATAGTTACAAGTTGTTTATAGTACTTTTGTGTATTTTTGGATCAAGCTAAAATAATGTCTCTACGTAAATAAGTAGGTACCTACACCTACTTAAGTCAGGATTGTTATTCTGCAATTTTGTTTATAATGAGATTAATGAGTCCAAAATTGTCCAAATGACAAAAGTTTTTGTCTTTAAATATCAACAAAAAATTAAGAGCGTGATTGAATTTTGTTGTATTTTATGCTGATTTAAATTAAAGTTTAATGTTATTGTTGTGTTGACTATATTTATGATGATAATCGTTGCTTATCAAGTTATCATGAACAACGCTGTACATTAAAATAATACTTAGCTCTTTTCCCCATATTTATTTTCAAAACTGTACAATTTATATACCTACATAGGTTTAATCTAACTTCTACTTAACCTAACCTATATCTAAGATTGGCCCTTGTGGCATTGTACCGAAGATGCTGGCGGCATTTCCTCGCTGTATCGCAATACTGATGCGTTGTGCGAGGAAGTCGCCAGCTCTTCGGTCCTTAGATACGTCAACCAGACGTTCCGCGATCTCAGCAAGTGCTTCATTATTAGAATTGAAATTACGACACTGTAGCATCTTGAAATGCAGCGTCATTCATGATTAGCGTCGTCCTATATTATAGGAAAAATCCTGACGTATTACAAACCTAACATAAATACTTATTTTCTTTTCCGTAGTAAACATTTCAAATTATCTAATCGCCTAAATGATGTACACGAGGACTCAGGTAGATACCTACTTCATTTCGAGCCAGATTTGCACGACTTGTTGTTTGCACAATGTTCACGTACCCGCGTCACCGAATGTCAGCTTCAACTCTCAAATCTCTTTGAATGCGCTTAATTTCCGATCCCAAGGAAGTCGCACTATTTTGCTTAGGAAATAGGATTTGTAGGTATTACAAGTTAACGGGTTTTACAAGCTTGATAAATTTAAATAATTTTAATTAGTTTGAGCGGTGAGTGAAATATGTCACAAGTCGCAATATTAAATAATTATATATAAAGCCACAGCAAATGTTTTGTAAGACGAAATACCTACTTACTTTTTGTTCTTCCTGCAGAAGGTCGACTTTCGTCTTTCCCCATTCAGAAGAAAGTTTCTTAGGCCAACTCGTTAATAGTAGATTGTATATTTTGAAGTTCCGTATAATTAATAAATACCTACTTGAAGTCCTCCTTCAATGAACATTCCATTAGATTGTTTAAACATTGAATTTGATCTTCTACTTGAAAGTTATTGACCTGACCTTATCTCAATGGCGACGGAACGCCTGCAGCGCAAGCCTATTATCTATCTAAAAACTGTTAGAACTCTAATCTGTACGAGTAGGTACTAACCGCTTAAAATTGAATCTAATTCTGCGGACATTAATTACAAATGTCATTCACAGACCCTGACATCACTATGGAAATAAAATCCCTTTGAGCCCAGATACATATTTCCATTCACTAGCTCTCAATACATACGTTAGTGCCATGTGACTGCGACTCGCTCACGTTTTTAAAAAGATAAATGGTGGCAGGCTACATACATAGGCAGGTGTACAGAGGCCCTGACCCGCTGATAGATATAAGTATGCGTAGTTAGCCTGTTTTGTAGTGTGGCATGCGTGCCCTTGCATCTTGCATCGCGTCTAGATCGTTTATCATTCCGCTTTTGAAGTTGCAGATTAGCTTTTGCATTTGTTATACGGCTTTTATTCCTGACAATATACCCGGTATACATACTATATTCATTTTGTTTAAACCAATAAAAATCTCATACAATAATAAAAGGCCAGTCTTATCGATTTTGAACATTATACATGTAAAGTACCTATGTATAATTATACTTTGATTTCATTATTGCAACCTAGTTTTGATACAAAAGGACTATATTGTTGAATGTATATGAAATTTAGTTCAAAGTAACAAACATTAGAAAACCATTCAACCAACTTGCCAATGTCGTTAATTTTAAATTTTGAAGTCTGCTAAATGATATAGATACCAATCCAAACTTTCGGACGTTGTTTGTTGCCATTGCTATATTGCACAAGTTATTAGTAAAGAAAAAGTGCAGGTAGATCGAAAAATACTAACAGTTAAATGGTGATACCCGCTTTCATCAGTATACATAATCGGAGTGATGGGTGTAAAGACTCCTTCGAAAATTTGCAAGGTTAATTAGTTAAATAAATTAGTATAACCAACTATACCTACGATTAAGTCCCGTTATTTATAAATAGTTAAGGAAGTGTTTAGATAAATACACATTAGTGAAGTGTGAAGTAATTGTGTTGGCTTAAGTTATCTTTTATGTTTGTGTACGTACGTAGACCTGTATGAGTTGGAGATTAATGTCGATTGGAATTCGACCCCAACATGTATTGTGTTTGTCTGTAAACTAGTTACTATCAGTAACGACAATCAATACCTAGTTTATAAAGACAATAACCCGACCTATGCCCCGATGCCCTTAATAACCTTCTAGAACCGTTTCTGTTCAGTAAATTCCTTTTTTGTCAGATACCCTTTGAAATAACGTAATTACGAGTCTATGAATGAATAGATTCAGGTTTACTAGATCGCGATGAATTCAATTAGCAATGATGAAGATAGATTAATTAAATTTCAGAAAATGTAGGTACTCATTCAACAATATGACTTGTTTCTTTTTTATTTTAAAGCCTTTTCTAAACACAACGAATAAATTTATAAGTTCGTATTTCTTTACTCATATTCGTATTCATTTAAATGGATTTAAACTTTCGTGAGATATATAACTGTAAATATAATTAAACGTTTAAAACTGCTCACCGAAACATGTCGCCAGTTTAACCATTTAATTATAAATATTTAAAATATAGGTATTCATTATTAGAATTTGGTAGAATAAAAAATTGAGGCACTTTTTATGTAAAATATTTCAGAATTTAAAACACACTACAAATAGAATATTATAACTATTTTGCACCCCTCGAACTCAAAAAAACAGGCAGATAACATTAAAAATAATGTACCTACCTAAGGTAGCCGAAAATCAGAAGTTCCTATTAGCACAACTCCAATAAAATAATAGTGATGATATATATTGGTAAGTTCATCAGTTGTAAATACCGAACTTGCGAGTTCGATTCCGCATTAACCTCCAACGGATTAGGTTTTGTTCGGTATATGACATCTATCAAAATCAACGCCACGTAGTGAATTTCACTGCGGGGCATCATGCTGAGAGACCTTTTAGCGCAATTCACTGTACACATGTAAATTGTTAATTTAACCAAGCAAATATTGTTTTGTGCTAATAAACATTTCTTGTTCTTATTCTTATTCCATGCGCCGTGTGGTGACGGCAGTAAGAATACATTTGTCACCACCCCAACTCCTCCTGCGGGTGTCGTAAGAGTCGACTAAGGGATTGAAGTGTCACTGACCATTCTACAAGATTGATGATGGGCAGCAGCGTCTTCCTAGTGGACACATTACTGCGATCGTCAATCCGCTTGCCCAGCGTGGCGATTATGGGTATTTACCTCCTAAAGGTGCGTTTAAATCAAAAGAGCATTCGCTGTTCTAGCGCCCGTTCTAAGAAATCAACCAATCACGTTCTGTGTACCGATCGAATTTCGTAGAGTGGGAGGTTAGAACAGCGAATGCTCTTTTAGTTTAACCGCACCTTAATGCGTCTATACGCATAGTTAATAGGAGAGGCCTACGTCCAGCAGTGGATTAACATAGGCTGATGATGATTCTTATTCCAGTTTTGTGATGGTGTTTGTGTTGCAGACTTTCACCCCGCTGGCGGCGGATCTGACGCTGCAGCCGCACGCGCAGCCCGTCGAGTACCTGCACGACCGGCAGCTCAGGTTCCTCGACTACGCCAACCTGCAGCCATTTCAGGTAAGGGTGACGAGGGCAACCATGTTCTGCTTGTCAGGTTTTGACAGTTATTGTATGGAACTGGCACATCGCGATTCAGATTAGGTCCTAAACTATATCGCATTTGTAGATTATGGTAGCCCCCCAGGACTAGCACATATTTTAGAATCATCTGTCAGTCACTCTATTTGCACCGTGACAAAATGTATGAACTAGGCTTAGAACATGATTGGTGCGACTCCCCGTCTAATAATGTTGCTTCGAGTTGATGTCGCTTCATTCATGTGCCAACCCTACTTACAGGCGACTCCGAAAAATGTGCTCTTTGTCTATCCTCGTCCTGCCCAATGTGATTTATAAAGGACATATTCGATGGTTTAAAACAAAGGAAAAGCGATTATATTTTCGAACTCATTAGGTTTCAATTTCAAAAGCTCTAATTTAGTATACGGGCAGGACGAGGCTATAGCTGATCAATATTAGATTACTCTTATACTGCGCCAAGGCGCCTACTATCAAGAAATATCCCTGTAACTTCAATCACGCTTAAATAGGAATGACAAAAATAGTTGCCCGAACTTTTCAGGTTTCAATGTTCGCAGTCATAGTACCGAAATGTCAATCTTAAAGATCATTTGATTACAGAAATTCATTTAATCACAGCTGTGTTGTATGTTGTCACTATCAGTGATGCTTTTATGAATTTTCCGTACCGAGTGTATCTTATATTCCCCAACTCCAACGAAACCTCGATAAATCTAATTGTTGAAAATCTATTCCATTGCCAAGGAAATTAAATTATATTTTAAAACGCGCACCGACACCAAATCATCTATTTATTAAAATAGAAAACTTAATTAAAATAAGAACTTGAAAAGAGAATTATTAATAATCTTCGATCATCTAAATCAATGTCATTATTTCTATATTACAGACTTCTATTGAAATGTATGTGAAAGCGTCCATATTGTCCATAAGTTCCAAGTTTAACATTCTTGTCGTGTCTCAGTTTCTCCAGTGGCATAGTTTAACGTAACACTAAGGGTGATTAAACCAAACTTGGCTGGCAATATTAACTATTCATTGTGAAGTATCGTGATATTACATTTTACGCTTTGAAGAAGCAAGCTAACTAGTTCAGCGTTTAATCTTATAATTAAGCTATACATAATATCTTAGTTGTTCTTGAGGAGAAGATATACTTAGGTATGTATTAGAGTTTCTTTAGTGTTTTAATGCTGTGCTGCACCCATTAAATATAGGTTCCTAAGTATAACGCAACTCCAGTTATATTGGATCGTGCTTTTGTCACTATGTACAATAAAACACTATTAACTGATTTACGTTTAAATAGATGTGTTTACTACTTATATGGTAAGCTCGAACGTGAGTGGCATGATTCAAGTTATGTTTGTTTTCATCACACTTGCTGTCTAAGCGTGCCATTGCTTGCGTGCGTAGCGGGAGTAATAGAAAAGTGAAAGTCCCTAGGGAGTAATAGAAATTTCAGTACGTCATTTTATAATATTATGTCTTAAAACTTATTTTTTTGTCGGCAAGTGTGATGAAAAACATTGTATGCATCACGGTCGGTAAGCGGAATACTAACTCGAGTCATAAAAGCCCTCCGCCTGACGGCGTCGGGCTTCTAACACTCTCGTTAGTAATTCCGTACTTACCTCCCTTGATGCACAATGTACTATTATTTTCGTCTGAGTCAAAGCCGTAATGTTTTATTACGTAATCTACGCCAGAAATGAAATATCAATTAATTATGGACTGTAAAACAGTTGCCAACTGCCATGAAGACACGGTATTCGTGTTTAACTGTCATGTCGCAGTTCTGAGAACTTCGCACGTGAAATTGGAATTCCTCGAATACGCTATTTCTAAGAGATTCATTTATTATTCTGTTGGAACACACAGAAACATTCCACGATTATAAAGCTTACACCGTGAATGCTGAGCGAATAAGGTTTTATCTAGTTTGATTAATGTTGCGTGTCTGCAATGCCTCTAAAAAGGCCGGTTTTAGAAATAAGTAGGTACGACTACTTCCTTGTGTCAGATCTACTGAATTTCTAATAATAAAAAAAAAACATTTATTCTGAAAAAAACAACCTGGCTACAATTAATATATTGCCCGCCAAACTGTAGAACAGTTTGCTGGCGGAGACATGCTCTCTTATAACTAGCCTATTTATACATTATTACTTATTACAGTTACCTTTTTTTTTGTATAAAGATATTTTTCCTGCATGTACCTATCTGACAAAACCGCTTCACATCAGTGCTATAGTGCAGACAACAACACTTCCCTAACCTTCCATACCATTATACCAGAACATTCCATGATACCAGACAAACTGTCTCGAGACAAAAAAGACAATTTGAACAGATTCGCTAAATCATGCAAGCATGCCTTCGAAATTACGTATCGAGTTGTAGAAGTGGGGACAAAAAGCAAAACGCATAAGCGACCCAATTTCGAGTAGACGTTACGAGTGTTTATCCAAACTTGCTCGCCCAGGCGGGGGGAGATCAAGGACGGTGTCTGCCAAACAAGGGGGGGATTTTCCCGGGAGATGGGCGCCGGGCGGGTCTCCCCCGCTGGAGGGAGCGGTATGTTTTGATGCTCGCCGCCCGCTCTATTGATTTTCCGCCCCTACCACCCAGCTGCCCCTTTATAATATCTGAGCCAGGTGGCTGGTGTGTTCTCGTCATGCTATTTTCGGCGAGCCCGGACGCCTCGCCGCGGCCGGTGGTTGCCACGCGATGATGGATGGCGACTAATCTTAATCAACTGCTCGTTCGCGATGTCCACGGAGTTTTATTTGAAACATGGCGGCTGTCGATATCAGACCACCAGTAGATTAAACTTCGTACACGAGTTAGAAACTTTTTCGATTCGTTTATCTTTGTTATACGTAGGTGTCGTAGGTATTTAGTTAATAACTTTTCATAGTCGATAATTGCGATTTGGGATAGGTAATTATGCACTTCAAATTCTTTTCGATCTTTTTTTGTAGTACGTTTGACATCACAATTAAATAATGGTAAAGGTATAAGGAATCTATTTGTAGTACCTATAATTATTAATTACGTATTCTGAATATTACATAATTTAATATCCGTCTCGTATTTATTATTACAAGTTCCATGGCTTCTCTATATTTATATTTTCCTCGTAAGTAGGAAAATATAGTTAAGTACAGAAAACGGCAATTCAAGGAATATAAATTATTTACCTACTTATACTGAGGGCCGTACCTACAAAATTACATGAAAAGGAAAAGCTGTAATATGAGATATAATTTACTTTGCAACGTTTAGGCGTATATTTTTGCTTTTTGACATCAAATTGTTATTAGGTGCCATCGTGACCTTCAATAATCCCGTTTTCAAAGAAAAACATGCGTAAACAAAATAATTTCGATTTCCCGGGAGTAAGCTGAGCTGGGACAATCGCAATTCGTAGTACACGTGTATTTCGTCCTGAGTTTCAAGGATTTTAATTACGATTTTTGCGCTGTCGTTCTATTAAGAATGAATAATATTAGGTGCTACATTAAGGGCTTGTGTATTAGATGTAGTTTTACGAACTAAACAAGTGTGGGTACTATAAAGCAGTGTATACGTATAGTGATCGTTATCCACGTGCACTAAATAAATGTAAAATAAGCTCATTAATTAATTAAAACAATAACATTTGTTTTAAAAGTACCTACTTTCCATTTCCATTAAACCCCCTCGCGAGATACGAGTTACGGAAGTTCGCTCTTTTCTTCTACATGCGCGCAACAGAGCGGCCGCAAATTTTAAACGAGTAAAGTTTGTTTCAGTTAGCTTTACCCCACTGTCCGGCGCGAAGGGAGGCAAGCCTTATATGTGTGCGTAATGGGTGATCTTGCCTGTTTTATTAAGTAAGCCAAATCCGTTTTACCCTTTATGGACATTAAGAAATTGTAATGGATCATTTCATTTCACAACTGCTTTGTCAGGTTTTTTATATTCTAAGTCAACTTCGACAACGACATCAGTGACCCCGGTTTTGGAACGCAGCACTGAATTTCTCATTCGGTCGATCAGCCTCACACCTAGTACGCTGCGTTCCATGGCCCTTTGGCAAACCTTCAACCTGGTTTTCTGCGCCTCAGTCAGTGACCATGTTTGGGCACCGTAGGTTAGGACAGGCAGAATACACATATCGACGAGTCTCCTCTTAAGGTTTAACGGGAGGTCACCCTTTAAGAGTTCTTTCAAACACGCTAAACCGGGGAGAGTTGGAAGAAAAAGGGAGGCCTTTGCCCAGCAGTGGGACACTCTAACGGCTTCGTAATAATAATAATAAGTCCACTTCGTTTATTAAGTTGAAATAACTAATAATTAAATTCAATTGTAAATTCATGTATACCTGCTCAAAAAAGATGCAAGTAGAATTTCAGGTCTTATAACTGTCTCAAGATGAAGCGCCGACTCCGACCCGCCGGTCACAATAGATAGGAAACCACAAAGACCCTATTTATAATCTTGGCGGTCTTCTCCGACTTTCCTTCCGCCTGATGGATTGAGTAATGCATTGTTTTCCTTTCCACTTTTGTTGTCTGCAATATAAAGAACCTTTTATTGCGAAGCCAAGGAAATTGTACAAGGATGTTCCGAGAAAGATTACCTACAAATAGGAGTTGGTATAGGTCGGTGTTTAACTTGTAAAATAAAATAGCAAACGTATGTACGATATCTCTAACGACCACATTTCTTTAAATAATGTTTTATTAGCTGAGTGTGGTTCGGAAATTAATTTACATTTGCATGTCATTTAAATTTTGTAATTCATAAACGTTTTTACTTTGGGGACTTGTGCCAAAAATACGAAACGTGATCTAGAATAAATTATATTACAATAAATTAGATGTGACACTGCTCGGAGTCTTGCCACTGGAGTGTTATCGGATTTATCAGTTAGACATCTCCAATGATACCTACCTACTTCATACATTGCTAAAGCAATAGTAGATAAAATTACTATCTCTAAATCTTTTTGCATCGATAGGAACTCGAGTTGATTGCAGTATGTTATAGTTATCATTTTGATAAAGTACTTAGTAACAGCCACTCACACAAAGGCACTAATTTTCTTACAAAAGGCCAGTGAAAATAATAACTAAATACTTACATAGTTATTGTAGGTATGAGTAGATATGTACGTAGAGAGACCACCCACACGGGAGACTTGACAAGAGTATAGGTGTAATGTAATGTATACTTTAATATTAAACCCGAGCTGAATAAAGAGCGGTTGCCGTGATTAATTAGACGTCCTTGGGGGCAAGTGGCCGTGGATTATTCTCATGCTTCAGAGTGATCTATTACAACCTTTAGGTTTTTGTTGCCCGCATTGTTAATATTAAAATACATCAAGTTCCAAAGAAAAAACAAATAGAGCAAGCTCAATGTGCTAAATGAATATCTCTTTAAGTTGCTAAGTAAATCGCTAATCTCCCGAAAGTTGTGTTTGATTTACATTTTAATTCGCTTTTAAAGCTAAATCCCGTGCCTTTATTTTTTCGATCAGTAAGTAGAAGTGACATGTACAATATAGAATTTCAAGTCGGCATGTTTGTCTAATTTGTATAAAAAGGTGTTTGCCTTGCTCTTAAGAAACTTGTTTGTGTACACCTATTTGTAGACTTGGATAAATACGTAATTTTTAGGACGTTCGTAACATATTATATCTTCTTCAAAAAATGTAAAAGACGTGTCTGTAGTGTAAAATATCGTTTGTATTCAAGCGTCACGCCGAATCCAGTCTGTTTTGTTGACATAATCGGCCACCAGACCGTGGCAAATGTTGTTTAATCCGTCCAACGTAACGACAAAAGCCTCGTAGTGGATGGTCCACTTTGAGAACATTTGTTTAAATAGGTAGGTACGTTCTTACACGTCTTACGCATTGTGCGACTCTGGTACTTTAGGGTTCTAAAATTTACATAAACGTACATTTATGCATGTTTGTAACTGTTTTTCTTTGTGAGTACGAGTTTACTGGCCATCAATTTTATTGGTACAGTTTGAATGACAGCCTTTTAATGGCTTTTTGAATCGGAATGTATTCCTATTTTTAAAACACAACCGCAAATTACAGTATATGCTGCGCACTCAAATCTCGTTTTATTGCCGTATATTGGAATATTTTAGTTATTTGGCAATAAATGGCAGTCTATTAAAACCGCCTGCATGCCTTTGGGTGTGTGCCATTACATAAAAAAAACCGCTACTAAATAGGATTACTTCGTTTTTTATGCCTAACGCAACGCAAAAAGTACCTACACCAAAAACCAACCTAGCTATATTTACGCGTTGGAGTGTTTATTTCTTTCACAAAAGGACAATTATTATTGCTTACACTGTTCACATTTATGTAAGTGCCCAGTAGAACTACAACTACATACACTCAACTAGGGGAGGGAGGGACAAGTTCATCGCACCGGATACGTTTGTCGCCGCGTGCAGAACGCACAGGTGTGTGTGACTTGTTTACGTGTGAGTGTAACATTGACATAAATAAAGTGCAATACTAATGCGGGTGTTTCATATACATTGCTAAGTGATAGACTGATGTTTATAGCATAGGCCTAAAGCCAAACCAAACAAAACAACCATGACTATTGCCTTTCGGAACATGTTTTGGTTTAGTTCTCACGCTCTCACTTTTTGGTGTCAGACGTCAAGTCCACTTAAACTATGCCCAATATACGAATACTATACCTAGTGTTTATTATAGATGAAGCCCAGTATTGCGTAAAAGCGTAATCAAAACATTGCAATTAACCCTCAACCTATTGTTCCTATTGTAAATATAATGTGGTTTTACATGCGATGCTGTCTGTATTCAGCTCCAACATTAATTTTAATCACTACACACAATGTTGCTGGAGCAGATTAAGCTACCTACGTCGCGAGGCAACAAACACATACCTACCTAATAGGACATATTAACTACTAACGTTACATCAGACCATGCCCATAGTTTAGAAATGAATAATGCTCCCAGCTGCATTCGAACAGACTTCATGAAACAAAATTATACTCTATTCCACTGATTTACTGCAGGATATAAATTGATAAGCTGCATTGTGAATTGCACTTAATGCGTTAAACGTGAAGAGTGCTAATGGTTATTTTTGTCTCTGTGTGAGTATTTACGTATTAGGGATAATGTAGGGCATGTTTACAAGATATATTATGAGGTCGTAAATCGTGTACAGATTTCAATTGTGGCTTATGTTATTAGTTTAGTGATATAGTTGATACTCTTTTCAATGTAGCTACGGCTATTTTCATGAAATAAAGAACACATCTACGACTGAGTTTAGCTTTTTAACACATTCATATAATTCCTCTATACAATTATATCACTAAATTAACCAGATCACGGACGTATCCTGGTCACGGCACCAAATGGAACATTTTACCAGGCATTAATATTTACTTTACCTAGATTGTTTTGTCCACAATATTCCTCTCTAAGAACTGAAATCGAGCTTTTGTACCCCGTTAAGAGATGAGCTTAGTCTCACTAATGAACAGACGTGTTAAACAGTCAAATTTTAAAAATCATTTTGTCCACAGGAATGGGACCCTAAGTTAGCCGGAGAGGATGCGGGCACAGACCCTGAGGTCCTGACATCGCTCGCGGCGCAGGCAGCCGAATGGCGAAGCGCGCAGGACGGGCAACGCATCCTCACCACCACACCCTCCGTGCTGGCTGGCTGCAGGGCACAGGTGTACCGAGTGGCCGGCGCCACGCAGTGGTACACCGCCGTCATCGGGTTCCGCGTCAACGAGCATACCGGAGTATGTTACCTTTCTCACGCACTCGTATACTGAATAGAGTTCGTCTAACAATTCTTATTGGTAACCCCGTGTAGAATGATAATCTCGGAAGCCTATAATCTTTCAATCAGTAAGAGTTATGTAGGTATGTTCATTATGAACAACAAAGTTAACAAATAAAACTAAAAGGATGAAATGCTGATTGTACTATTAAGTATTAACGAATTAATTTATTTTATTACTTTTAGAAGTTTACACTTCTAAAAGTAATAAAATAAATGGGTTTCTTTTCAAACTTCCGGTTCTATTCAACTCTGGAAATTACCTACAAGTATAATGCAGTGAAAAACAACCGATGCGATATTCAAAGATTCCGAGATTAGAAAGATTTCAATTAATTATTGTCTCCGCAATTATTCATTGTTTTGGGGACATCTTATAAGGTAGCAGCGTCCTGAATAATACGAAGCGTGGGCTAAAAACTCCGGGGCGTTTACAAATAACTGTAAAAGCATTCTACAAGATAATTCCGTAGCGGGAAGTTCTAGGTGAAACCAGTTCGGTTTATTGAACGCGAAGGCATCCTGCCGATACGGTATCGATGCTGGATTTATATGGGCTTGTTTAACTATCTGCCTCCACGGGAGCGCAAAAGGAAACCCGCTCGAATGCAGCATAAATCCATAAACTCTCAAAAAGGCCTGAACTTTCCACCTGCCGTCGATTTTATTAATTGCATCCTAAAAGGGGTAATGGCCTAGCGCATTAACATCGCGATATGGACGGACCCGACCAAGAACAAGTTTTTGTGTTGAATACATTTTGATCGAATTATAATTGAACGGTTTATTTCGTTGACATTTTGTTACTATTTAGATGCGTGACGTAAACTCATTAACTGACTGTTATCATCGATTGGCAGTTTATTCTTGTTTGTTTTACGCGTTTTTAGTATGTACATTATTATTATTCCTGCTTCTTGTTTAAACTTTGATTACTATCTTGATTTAATAAGTATGCATAGACTCGAAATTGCACAAGGTGCCCTTCTAATTTATTCATAAGATAATTCCAAGCTTGAGCCCCTACATTAAATTAATATTAAGTACAACAATGTATCAATAATCGCAGCCTCCCCGGGGGCTACCCCCTCCCTTCACCCTTTCGCTAACTTTGCACAACAAAGTTTCTTGTTTCATGTTATTGAAACAATTTGTTTTTCTTTCATCACCCCTTTTGCCTGCCAAAACGGGAAGATTCTTGTTTATATGTGAAGAATTTCAAACTTTAACGCCGTCGTGCTTGCTAACAGGAAATACGATTTTCTGTTGTTTTACTGCTATGGAATAATTCAAGTAACAAAGTACAAAATGCGTGACATTTCTTATCAAGCATGGGTAATTAATATACAAGTTAGTAAAGTAGAATATGCTCAAAATTTTGGTCAAATACTACTGACTACTAAAACGAGACCAAAATTCTGAAACTATGTTGTTTCCATTAGCCGTCAAACTCCTTATCCTTGCTGTCAGAGAAGCGAAGTACTTCAATCTATCTTGAACTTTCCTAAGTAATTACAGTTAAAAAGTTGAGACGTTAAACAAATTTATACTGCGAATTAGCGAGTGGAAAACTTGGCGGGGTTGGTATTACTGGCGCCCGCGACGTAAAGTTTTGAGTAACCCCCCATTCGGCCCCCTTCCCTGGTTTCTTAAGTAACTTTCTCGAAGTTTCCTCTTTGTTTCTCACAAGTTTCTGCTTCAACTTCAACTTTTGGCTCGGCGATATTTTTAACGACATCATTATACCGTCTTGTACGTACTTAAGAAAACTATTAAGTTCATTCTCTCCCTGCTGTAATTTTTGAAATTGAGAGCCGGATTTAATGTTTACTAAAAGTTTATAGATTGTCTAGCACCTGTTTCGTTAAAGTTGGCACATACTGTTACGGCTGATGTAAATTAACATTGTTGTTTCCAACGATGGCAATATAAAACAGATGCGCTTGTGCGTTATTTATAGCTCATAGTAAACGCCGTCCACCGTGGGAAAGTCGAAATGAGAATTTGGGGGAATTTTATATGTTGATCTTATTAAACTATTTGGAATATTTAGACTACCCGTTGAATAAAAAATCATACGCTGATTCTGATATTGTTGGGATGACGTGAACGTGTTGTTTCTTTTTCAGGAATTGACGGTTACTGATGATACTGTGTTGGAGGAGCATAGTGAAGATCCAGCGCTGGTACAGATGAGGCTTCTAGGCGATGGAGGTAAAATACTTTATAGTACTAAGTAATCGTATCTTTATTGCGGTTTTTGCAACAGGGCCCATAAAACTAAAACCTAGTTTGGATTTACTAGTCATGCCCACGCGCATGAAAAGGCTACTAAACACTGCTGTCGCCATCGACCGATGCGCCTGGGAGGAATATCATCCACATTACAACTAATTACCAGACAAAAAAAGGGAAAAGTCAAACGATTCTTTATTCAATTAGGCATAGCAACAAGCATTGTTGAATCGATATACACAATAGCAGGTTTATAAAATAAAATCTACTTCCAGTTCTAACTGACCCGAGAAGAAAAAGAAAAATATTTTTACAAATAATAATACAACTAATTTTAGTTAGGCAGGCATTAAAAAAAACTCATAAATAAAAACTCTAAGGCTTCATTAAAATTTATGGGCTTCCTATTTCCAATACATCGTTGCATTGCAGATGTGAATAAACTCGCACTACCTATAAACAGAAATCTATTTTGCATTCCCTCTTAGAGAGCAAATATGGCCGCAAAGCGATAAAATTCGAATTTAGTGGGGCTCCGGCGTTATTGATTGCTGTAAACAATACCAGTCGTATGCTACCTAACTAAAGGTTGCTAATTTTACCTACCTACATTACATAGCTATATTTAAGTCTCTCAGGATTTAAAATATTGTAAGTCTATTGATACAAATATTAAGTAGTAAGTATTGATCCCTTTTTAAAATATTTGATGTCATATTCGTATACTAATGAAATAATACCGAGTTTACCAACGCCGGACGTGGGATTTGAAGTATTTGATCCCATGTCCTCAGCTTTCGCGGCTGATGCGGCAGTAAACCACTCAGCCACTCCAGTAACTCCAGTTTACCGGATTATATCCCTAAATAACACTTGAAAATTGAACGAACCCAAATATTTTATTATGCTGCAGGTTATAAATGTAATTAAACGCACAATGTCGTAACAGATGTGCTTACCATAGAAAAAATCAACTGCAAAAGACTGGTTGTCACGGGATTCAAACCCGCTTCCTCTGGATTGCCGGTCCAACGTGCTTTCAATCAATTACACCTTCCATGAATCACAGCTAATTTAGTCAAAGATATTGTGAAGCTAATCACATCATAAAAAATGTGAAGCTAATCAATCATAATGTTTCGAAGGTACTACAACCTTAAGAACCTCAAAGACGTGTGTCTACCACAATCGTCCGCAAACTCGACAACTCTCCGTTGCGTTGAATTTGCTATAGAGGGCGCTATAATCAATTCATGATTAGAAAACATCAATGTAATTAAACGGTTAAACTCATGTATCTTTATTCTTTAGTAGTACGCGCCGCGCTTGCGAGTACGAAAGTTTAAATTCAATGAATGCTGCAAATTAATTGTCCCAATCCCACCGCCCGAAATGCAGGATCGTTCCTAGTTCGGATTCGAGTTGATGTATTTTGTACCTTTGTATTTAGATATACCTGAATTTAATGATACTCCCTATAAGTAAATAGTGTTTAAGTAAATATAATATTAATTAATTGAATAAGTAAATAAAGTATATTATTAATCCCCTGGTAACTAACTTATATTTTTTTTGTCAATTTTACTTGTCGCTTTGTTCAAACAAACAATTCATCGACTTTTAATTCCACTGCGTTACCAAAAAGCCCAGAACTACAGAAACCCGTTGTACGATAAAATGCAACCGGCGCATAGCGACAGTCCGAATTTAGTGAGGTTATTAAGGTTATTGATAGTGAGCATTCCATTGCGTAACATCGCTTTACGCTGCACTGCACATCGAGACTGCGGCACGATAATGCACGCTTTCGCTACTATCTCGAGGCACAATTACAGGGTACATGTATACATACATTCACAAACTGGAACTGGAGTAAATGTCACACTAGGTTGCTGTTGTAATCTAATATGAGGATTCGTTCTGGATTTGGTGTTTGATATGTTGCTATGTATGGTTTAGTTTAACTAAACTAAACGCCCTTTATGGTAATCGATATACTATTGAGACCAGGGTCTTTTGTATTAAACCTCTTACATGTCTTTTAAATAAACATTCACGTGAAAAGGTTTGAGAATAATATCAATAATATGTAGGTACCTATATTATTACAGTAAACGTTATACCACATATTTGTTCAAGTTTCGTAAAAACAAAATATTTGCAGTTAATAGTTATTTGTTTTACTAGGGAGCAAAGTGATTGTTTAACTCTCGTGCAAATATTGAAACCCGAGCAAGCGAAAGATTCCAGAATTGGAAAATAGAATCTTGAAAATCATAAAATGGAATCTTGAGCGATGCGAGGGTTTTAAGGCACGAGAGTTGAACAAGCTTTGCTACCGAGTGAAACACAACATTTTTCACCACACTAAAGCGAGGAAACATGCGAAATAAAACTCAAACATAACAAATTAGAAGGTATTTATTTGCAAGTCCTCAACTTCCAAAAAATAAACAAATCAACAAATAATAAACCAATAACCTCAAATATTTATCTTGGCGTGGCAATGCTTAAAAATTCAGGATAATTCCAAAATGAGACTCATGTAGTTATTGGCGATTTTTCTGTGATTTACGGAATTATCCCACTTTCGCATCTCGCAATTACCCCAAAGCCACTTAAGTATGTTAAACTAAGATATCACCAATGAAAGAAAACAAAACACGACCGAACTCGTTTAAATTTTAAAAGAAAAAAATATTCGGATGCGTTCTGAAATTTGCATAGTGTGAACACTTTCATTTTCCTATTGTTTTTATTTGTCGTATTTTTAGAACTTTTAATTAAAAGCCTTTTACAACAAAATGTGGTATTTAATTTGGATTTTAGCATATTGAACAAAATATTATGAAAGGTTCATGTGTAAGAATCTGTTTGAAACTATTGAGTTTTCGAACGTACTGTCTAGTTCAAACGTCAAAAAGCTTATTTCACTCGGGCCGTATAAGTTATTGCTTTAGTCTAACCAGAAGATTAAAAAAAAATACTTTAACCTCTAGAGGTTAAAACACAGTTTTGCGCTCTGAAATTGAAGGACAAACAGCGTGTTTACGAGCAGTGTGGTGAAAAGATATTTGTTAGTCAATTACATGTAGGTAAGTATAAGAAACGTCAAACACGAAACAATATTTATCTTAGAAGGATGCAGTTGTGTTTTGTTAATCAATAAAATTAATTCTTGCTGCATTCAAAACGCCATATCTGCTAGAAGTATCGTAATTTTGAACTTCCACTACACCCATAATGACTGCCGCCGGCTGCTCGAGAACAATAGCTTAACGGACGTGCTATCAGCTCATCTAATTTGATACTTCAATGTGTATACAAAGACCACTTTAAATGCATTACATGTTAAGTACGTTGCTTTATAGGTAGGTACTTATTTCGTTTTATTGCTAACTTTACAGAAAGTGGTTGATAAAGGTCTAGAAATTAAATGAAAGATAGTGTGGACAAAGGAAGTCAATAACCTACCTACGACTTAGCATAAAATCGCAAAAAAGAATACAGCAGTTAATGTAACTACATAACTGCGTATCGTAGAAAATTAATGTGATCATGTAAATGTAATAGATGCAACATGACGCGGTAACTCTATTCTGAACAACTAATTGGATGCAAGAAGCCATACAAGTTGTGACGTAACTTGGAATCTTTGCGACGCGTGCAATGTAATGCACACTATGGCGGAGATTAATCATCCGTAACAAAAGCTAGCATTACTTACTTAATAGAATTATGTGATAAATAGAAACGTAAAAATACAAGGAATGTTGAGTTAACTCGGAAACTAGATTTGATAATAAATCTTACATCCGCGTGTGTTAAATCGTAACAAGACATCAATCAAGACTTTACTTACATCTTATTTGGTCTGTGTTGCTTTTCTTATAACCTCCATTACGTTGAGATTATTATTCAACAAAAAATAGTGCTTCCAATTACCATATTAATAACTGTAATTACGTAAGTTATACAGTCATTGCACGGAATACTACCATATTGAGCCTGGCGCCTTAGAATTGAGCATAAAAATTAAACAACTTAGATCGAGTTCTTCGAATTTGGCCTTCTGAAACTTTATGTTTTTTCTCTTTTTTTCTATGCCATTGCTCATCCTGACATTTATCTTCTGTTACAGTTATCGAATCTATAATGAGGGGCGAAGTGGTGGGCGTCATGCCTCGGCGCTCGCGCTCCAATCTGCAAGTAAGTCTAAATTAAGCACAAACTAGATTTTGATGAGTTGCCGACGTTGCACTAGACTTTGGCAATTACGTTGAAACTGATCTTAAGCGTCGATAACTTGCCGACAGTGATTATGGGGAGCTGTCTTCTTAATTACTTTATGTGCTTTGTTGACATAATATGTGGTAGGACAGTTAGGGATACATAATAAATAGTACTAATTTAGGTGTCTGAAATAAAGTACATACTAAACGAATGCTATAAACTCCACCGTCACTTTGTTACACCATCTTAATCAAGTAACTGCCTTCATGTCTATCTTACATTAACTATCGTAATAAACTTGAGTAGCCAGCAGTCGAGTAATGAGCACTCTACTCACGTCTGTCCGTTGGTTATTTTTGTATAACAAGTCGCGACAGGTCGGCGTCGCCTGACGCATGCGCGAGCTTTATCCTGAGGGTTTCAACCTTACTAAACCTAAAAGATCTAAATCCTCTCAAAATTCACAACAACTTACACTCTTCTAAAACAGACCGCGTCTCTAATTTAGATTGTGTGACTAATTTATTGCTAGCTTTATCCAACCTTTACCCAAGACGATCTGCGGACTATTTCAGATCCAAACGTCTTATAATAGTTATTATCAAGGCGGTTCTATTTGCGCGATCTCAGTGAGCTGTAAGAGGGTATTATGCTCTATCCTATCGGATTAGATGGAGCGTACCGATTGTCGATGCGCAAGCAATAATCTAAGTTTTGCATTCAGCAATCGTTTTGCAATATCACAACGACAACAATAGTTGTAATATTAAATAGATCATCACATCGTCAGTCCATTTCAGTCCACTGCTGAACATAGCCTTATTATCTATGCGTTATGAACGCTTCAGACGGTAATATGCCCACATAGTCGCCACGCTGGGCAAGCGGATTGGCGTTGTCGATCGCCGTAGTATGTCCACTGTGATGATGCTGCTGCCCATCAACAGTCAGTGACACTTCAATCCCTTCGCCGACTCTGACAGCCAGGGGATGAGTTGGAGTGGTGGCAAATGTATTCTTACTGCCTAGCCACATGCCATGTATTATCATGATTAAAACAGGGAGCAAACGCAATAAATACTTAAATGAAAATATCCCTATCCCATTTGCCTGTCCGCGACCACAAGACTGCGTTATCTTTCTAAATTAACTAGTGGAGTTGCCAAACCAAAGTCACAAGTTCAGCCACTCGTGCCGTGTTTTTAATTTAAATATAGTTCAAGCATTAGGCAAATATTAGGCACTCTCTGCTTTGTAGCTAAATATTTGATTATTTATTTATACTTACCTACAAGTAAAAGGTTGCAGACACTTCCCATTATAATGATAATGAGAATCTAAAGAAAAGCGTGTTTTTCTTGCGGTTTTGCCAAGATGTTAATTGATTGGAGTTGTAAAGATAATCGATAAATTACAAAGCAAAAGTTAGCGAAAAGTTTCGAGCAGTGTGGCCGAGTTGGCCCTGGATGAACGTGGAGTTTCTGCGCCACTGAGCTCATTAGAATATTGGACTAGCACTATGAACTTAGTTTAATCCCGCCAGCATTGTTGGAAACTAATGTTAATCGTGGGGTGTTTTGAGTTTGAGCACACGTAACTATGTCCTGAACACGACCACACACAACCCTTATGCTGGCTTCGAAAATTTTGGCATAAACTTTAAACCGATTAAGTTTCAAGTCAAATAACTCCTAATGGCAACTTCTAATAATAAGCTGTAAACGTATTGCATTTAGGTCATCCGAATTATAAATTGATGTAGCATAAATAAGAAATACTCTTTGTACTCCAATAAATTACGCCCAAAAGCTCCTTATGGAATTTTTATTTTCTTTCCTGCGAAGATATTTCCTGAACTTACGGTGATTTAAAGTAAGGTCCTCGATTGAAATAATATCTAGTATTACTTTAGTACCTGGCAAAAAGGTCAGTGTTAATTTTATTTGACAGATATATTTATCGGTGGATTGTGAAGCAGGCCGTATCGGCATTCGGCCGTATCTTTATAATAAGTTACAACTATTTCATGAACTTGCACCACAGGGGTAGAACTTTTAAATTCGATTGTAAATCGGGTTGGAATAGAAAGAAAAACAAAACTGCAAACGTGATCACCGAAGCACGTGTGTTCGGCAACCGGATATAATGGGCCTTCAATACATTATTAATGTTACACGATATGAATGTAAAATGGGTCGACTTGTTTAATTTATTTTTTTACTGGGCATGACACAAATAAGTGTGAACTTTCACTTGCTGTTCAGTAAGAGTAACAAGTGAACGATATCATATACAAAATAGAATAATATGCAACTATGAGGCAAATGTAGCAAATTACAACTTTTAATCTACCTATTTGTAAGATCCGAATTTTGGTGCATAGAACAAGTCTTGATTTATCAAAAACAACATAGTCGTTTGTATTTTATACAAAATTCATTAGTCATTAGACAAAGAGTTAGCATTTGCCTGAGTCAAGTTTTGTACGTACTTATATTAATAAGTGTTATTTCAATGAAAATATGGATTAATGAACATTAAATCAACAATGCTTTTCTTTTCACTTAAGCACAATAAGTAATTAAAAAAAAAAACGATTTTATTGTTTTTATGACACCTTACGTATACTTACTTACGG
>JALPQI010023027.1:0-17390 GCA_025490895.1 Thaumatotibia leucotreta
GCAATTTCGGAAGCGGCCTCGAAGAAAATCTACGAGACCAATTCGTCTCAGGATTACGCAGCGAGGAGATGCGTTCTAGATTGTTCGCCGAGAAAAGTATAGATTACATGAAGGCTGTGGAGTTGGCCAGCGCGCTCGAGGCGGCGGAGCGGCACGCGAGCACGGCGTGCGCTTCGGCGGGCGGTGCGGGCGCCGGCCCCGGCGCGCCCGACGACGGGCTGCATCGCGTCAGCGGGGGCCGCGGCGTGCGCGCCCGCCCGCCCAACGGCGGCGGCGGCGGCAGCGTCAGCGGCGGCGGGGCCAGCGGTGCGCAACGGGCTCCATGCGCGAGATGTGGGAAATTCACTCATCCACCAAATAAGTGCCGGTACAAGAACTTTTCCTGTGATTTGTGCGGCGTCAAAGGACATTTAAAGGTTATGTGCGTGCGTAAAGGTGAGAGTGGCGATTTTTCCAACAAAAGGACTGCTAAAGGTCAGTACTTTTTAAATAATAGTAGCGATTCGGACGATGGCGATTGTCATTTTTATAATTTGATCTCGAAAGGAGATAATGACGGACCGTATTTAGTGAATTTATCTGTGAACGGTGATTTTTATAATTTTGAGGTCGATTCGGGAAGTAAAATATCTGCCGTGTCGAAAGTGTTTTATGAGAAATATTTGTCACATTTGCCCTTGAATAAAAATGCATTGTTGCTAAAATCATATATAAATGATCCTATTAAAACTCTGGGTTATATTGACGTTGATGTACTCTGTGGACAAAATTCGGCTACACTTAAATTACACGTCATTGAAAATGGTGGGCCCCCCCTTATGGGTCGCACGTGGATAAGGAAATTAAAATTATTAGAGTACATCGAATGTCACAATATAACTGGAAGCGATTCTATAGAAAACCTGTTAAAAAATGAGTATCCGGAGGTATTTGCGGAGGGTTTAGGTACATTTAAATCACGTATTCGATTGCATCTACCGGATGATGTCCCGGTGTTCGCGACGGCGCGCGCGCTGCCGCTAGCGCTGCGCGGGCGCGTGGAGCTCGAGCTCGAGCGCCTGCAGCGGGAGGGCATCATCTACAAGGTTGAGCGCTCGGACTACGGGACGCCTATCGTGCCAGTTATTAAATCTAACGGCGACATCCGTATTTGCGGGGATTATAAAATCACAATTAATCCTATTCTCAAGGATTTCCATTACCCACTTCCGCGAATAGAAGAAATATTTGCAACGTTAGGAGGCGGTGAACAGTACACCAAGTTGGACCTATCGAATGCATTCCAACAGTGTATGTTAGAGCCAGAATCTCAGCCTATGACGGCCATAACTACGCATGTAGGAACTTTTGTCTATCAAAGGGTCCCTTTTGGTATAAAATGTATACCTGAAAACTTCCAAAAAATTATGGAAGAGACTCTCAGTGGGCTACCGTCCACCGCAGTATTTGCAGATGACATTTGCGTTACCGGAAAGGATAGGGCAACACATTTGGCTAATTTAAGGGCAGTTTTGCACAGACTTAAGGAAAATGGACTCCGTATCAATTTCAACAAATGTAAGTTTTTTAGAGACAGTGTAACCTATTTAGGGTATAACATTGATAAGGACGGTTTGCATACAGACAGTAAAAAAATTGAAGCAATAGTTGCAGCACCTCGACCCGTCAACGTCACGCAGTTGAAAAGTTTTATGGGTTTGGTAAACTTTTATTCTAAATTCTGCCCCAACATGAGTGACATTCTTAAACCATTGTACAATTTATTAAAAAAAGACGTTGATTGGGTGTGGACCAATGATTGCGATGGCGCATTCACCAAAATCAAGAAGGTATTAAGTAGCGCGCCCGTGCTTGCGCACTACGACCCGTCGCTGCCAGCAGTACTGTCGGTTGACAGTAGCGCGTACGGGCTTGGCTGCGTGCTGGCGCAGCGCGGCAAGGATGGCCGCGAGCGCCCAGTCAGCTGCGCTTCGCGGACGCTCAGCGCTGCTGAGCGAAACTACTCACAGCTGGACAAAGAAGCATTGGCTATTGTCTTTGGGGTAACAAAACATCACCAATTTCTTTATGGCAGGCGCTTTATACTTCGCAGTGATCATAAACCACTCAGTTACATTTTTGGTAAGAATAAAGGCATTCCAGTCACAGCTGCGAGCAGATTACAACGGTACGCTGTAACATTGTCAGTGTACGATTTTAGTGTCGAATTTGTGACGTCGTCACAGAATTGCCAAGCAGATGCGCTATCTCGTCTTCCTTTGCCCTCGACTGGCAAGCGAGCTGAAAGAGAGAACGAGGTAGGCAGTTACCTAAATTTTATCCAGAAAAGTTTCCCACTCAGTTTTAAGGATATTAAAACGGAGACTGCGCGAGACCCTGTTTTGTGTAAAATTATGGGCTACGTTAAGTTCGGTTGGCCAAAGACTTTAAGTGACGACGCATTAAAATCATTTTACATTAGAAGAGACAGCATCCATACTGATCAAGGTTGTTTATTATGGGGTTATAAAATTATAGTACCTATTACCTTGCAAAGTGAAATTTTAAAGGAAATTCACGAGGGGCATCCCGGGATCGTCAAAATGAAACAAATTGCTCGTAATTATGTTTGGTGGGGATCGCTTGACGCGGACATTGAGCGAACAGTTCGCGAGTGCGACGCTTGCCGCGCGGTGCGCCCGGCGCCGGCGCCGGCGCCGCTGCACTCGTGGCCGTGGCCCGAGGAGCCCTGGTCGCGCTTAAATGTAGATTGGTTAGGGCCTTTTAATAATAAGTATTACTTAATTGTTATCGACGCACACTCAAAATGGATAGAGGCGGAAAGTGTCAATAACACTTCTGCATCAACAGTTATATCGTGTTTTAGAAGAATGTTTGCCCGTTTCGGTCTGCCTAAACGGGTGGTATCCGATAACGGACCTCCCTTTAGTTCGCTGGAACTAAGAACATACTTTGAGCGAAACGGTATAAAACAAACACTAACTCCCCCTTACCACCCGGCGAGCAACGGGGCGGCCGAAAATGCTGTACGCTCGGTAAAACGAGCATTAAAGAAAGCAATCGTTGACAACGAAAATGTAGAAACCGCATTAAGTAGGTTTTTGTTCAGTTATCGCAATACTGAGCAAAGTACAACCGGGCGAGAACCGGCGATGGCATTGATGGGGCGGCGGCTACGGGGACGCCTAGACCTACTGCGACCTGACGCCAGTGAGATCGTGCGCGAGCACCAGGTGGCCAGCGAGCGGCGCCGAGCGGCGCGCCCGCGCCAAGCTACCGTCGGAGACCCGGTAATCATTAGGGATTACACGAAGCAGAATCAAAAATGGACGGAGGGAGTGGTCATAGACTGCCAGAGCCCGGTATCGTATTCTGTCAAAACAGGAAACGGCCAGGTACACAAACGGCACATCGACCAAATGTTCCAGGATAAACGAAGGTCACGTTTTTCTCTTGTTAAACTCCAAGAGCCGATGGTGACCAAGGATGCGCAACAGGAACGAGAAGTTGATAAAAAAGAAAACGCAGTGGATGAATGGGAGCTTGCAAAAGAGGAGATGGAGTCATACTCGTCTCCTGTAAAGAGTCCAGTTCAAAACGCGGACTGTGGAACGGGGCCCCCCTCGCCGCAAGAGGTCGGAGTAGGTCGTGTTAGGCGACAGGCCGCTTTGCGTTGCATAGACAAGTTACAAAAGTCTAAATAATCTTAATATACATTACGTACCTAAATTCCGCAAATATCTTCGATACCTTACCTACACATATTTTGTTGTTAAGTTATGTTATATTATAACCATTGTTCCTACCAGTAATAGGTAAAAAGATGAATTGATAATGATAAATGTGTCAGCACAATCTCGATGTTTATACCTACAGTTCTAAACATTACCGATAAGGAAAATAGTGTACCTATATATAAACAACAATATTCTTAACTGATCACCTGTAGACCTTACCTACTTGCAATAAGGTTGTGAATTGTCGGTTAACAGTGTACTTACTAAAGTAGCCATGACAAGACAACGTGTGTAACTTTTAAGTTAAGTTAAATATATACTTAGGTGTTGTTATACTACAGAACCAAGCATTACCATTATACCTAAGCTCTGTCATTATCATTACTTAGGGAGTCAATTTGAATATGTAACCTTATGTTTTATTTATATGTCCTATTCTTAATTAGTATTTAGTATCTACCTACCCATCTTGTAATTTGAACTGTTATTTAGTTTAAAGGATTATTGTAAAATCAGAGGGAGATGTTATGTAGGGTAGACTCATAAGTACGTGGGTAGTTGTACTCTTTAAAATAAACCAGTCTGCTTTGGATCTCGGTCTTTCATTTATCTAACACTATCATGTGTCATTATATCTTTTAATTACATTGCTAATGTATGAAGAACTCATCTAACAGGATCAAAGCAAGTACTTTAAGCGTAGCTAAGAATCGATTAAATTCATAAAAAAACTGTATCTGTAACTATCTACTTAAATCTGCATTTTTGTTCTGGAGCTACTATGCTACACCAAATAGGTACAAAAATATAAATTAAAGAAAATCGTTTTTAACATTATGTTGGGGATTAAAGGCAAAACATCAATAATTGTAAATTTCGATAGTCTATATCTTTGTCACCCTAACGATAGCGTAATCGAAGTGGCAGAGACATTTACAATATTCGTGGTAGGCCTATATATGTAAGAAAAGAGAAGAAACTTACGAGTATAAGGGTTGTTCTCAAAACGTGTGCCTGTCTCATACATGTAGTATTGTTTGACGGAGCTTAGACACAGGAATAATGCCGTAAAAGGGTGAATGTCTTAGCGTTTCAACCGCCTAATTTTGGTGGCATAATTTTTGCCGAAGTTTCTATTCGTTACAATGTGCCACTTTGTCATTTAAAGGAGGCACGGTACCTACCTTATAGAAATAACGAAGTATAGCATTGAGACGTTTAGAAAATTCGGCAAAAATGATGCCACCAAAATTAGGCGGTTGAAACGCTCAGATATTCACCCAAAAGTTTTTGCTAAGTGGTAAAAAAAGTTGGCGTTATTTGGGACATTCGTAAATAGTCTGAAAGTGTAACGATGCCAGCAACATATGTATAGAAAAGGTAAACCTATTAGAGTTACTGTGGCGGTGGGCGGAGATTGTCAATTAAACAGTTATGCCTTTTTTATTCCTTTCCGGGTCGATTCGACCGTTGCTCTTAACTTAATCTCATCTTATATCTCGACATCGCGAATTATTGTGGCCCGGCAAAAAATATAGGTCTCGAAGATTTAAGTATTAAAGTCACCCGCTGCTTGTTATTAAAGAGAAATCAGATCGTATATAGACCATCTTTTTAGAAGATGAAACACTGAAAAAATAAGCCTAACTCGGTGGATAAATAAGACTAGTCGATTAAATAAAGTAGCCATTGTAAAATCAATCTCCACTGTTTTACGAGTATGATAGTTTAATGTAGTTCAAACATTCATGGTACTGTAAATTGATTTTCCTGTTTTATATTTGGTAATCCAAAATCCAAACAATCCGCTTAAAAGTTTTAAAAATGAAAATATCTTCAGATACTCAGGTACTGCTTAATGCAAAAGTTCACGCCAAAAAAATGCAATCTTCCGATACGATTTTAACAATGTTTGACTTGATATCGATAAAAAAATGTAGACACGAAATTCACAGTTTACTTATTTTACTATAGAAGATATTGTAGTTTAGTTAAGACCGATTGGAAAACTAAGTAATTGATACAGCGTTCGCGAAGAAAGCCAAATAGCCTTTATTTTTAATAATATCCATGTAAAGATATGTTTTAATTAAACATTAATTTTACGGCAGTGTCTACTTTATTTCATCATCATCATCATCATCAGCCTATGATTAGTTGGTTGCTGGAGGCCTCTCCTATTAACTCTATACATACATATAGACGCATTAAATTAGGAGGTAAATGCCATAATCGCCACGCTGGGTAATAAGCGGATTGGCGATCGCAGTAATGTGTCCACTATGATGACGCTGCTGCCCACCATCAATCTTTTATCAAATAATGGTCAGTGACACTTCAATCTCTTAGTCGACTCTTACGACACCCGCAGGAGGAGTTGGGGTGGTGACAAATGTATTCTTACTGCCGTCACCACACGGCCTCTACTTTATTTAGTGGACATAATTATCCCATGGTTTTAGACTAGAATAAAAGTTAAGTAGGTACCTAGTTAGGTTCAAAGGTTCAAATCGTGCTTAAGTAACAAATATTTCTGTGATAATTACACAGAGATATGACCTCACCGGGTTTCGAACCCGAGACCTCTATCTTCTGAGGTAGAGTCCCTACCGACTCTGCTACGGATCCAAACATGTTTTGAACCAACATAATTCAGCCACTATACTTTACGAGCTCTCCGTACGATCTATAGATCTATTTAGTATCTGTATTGTGCAGCTTTTCAGCTCCAAAACGTCCCAAGAACATTCTCATTTCATATCCTTATACGCCTTTTAAGATACTACTACACGGAGTCTGAACCGGACGGACCTGTTTCATCGAACTTATACCAACTTACGTCTGCCGTCCAAAACGGCGCTGTCCAAGACGGTTATTTTAAAACCAGTATAGAATAAGCTTAGTTCTGTATTTGAACACACGCAAAGGTAAGTTTGTGGTGAGATTACGAGTCCTAAAGAAGGGTAATGTATTCTAAATCTATCGGCCATGTCGTTTTTTAGTGTATGGGTGGTGGGCTCTTAAGGAGATGTGTGTCGAGTATGTACGGGTCCTTACATGTGTAATTCTGGTGCCAAAAACAGACTCATCAACAATTTAGCTATTAATCCAGAAAATTGACGAACAAGCCTTGATTTCGTGCTAAAGTCACAACGATCCGTCTAACATCGCCGTGCCGCATAGCCACAATTTCTTCTCGTTCGTGGCGTAAGAGTCGCTTTCGAAGATAATTCCATCCCGTGTAATGAAGAGAGACACGGCAATATTTTGTAGCTGCATGTTCAGCTAGTACTGTTGCTAGCTCAGTGGTAAACTACAATACTGCCCTCCTGAACAAGGGTAGAAAGGACTATGGGCACCGTTGCCCGACACCGACATGGAAAGTGGACCAAAAACCGATAGAGCTGAAAGTTGTGTCATTTCATTTAATTCTATGGGCGCTATGTTTATATATTGTTATTGCAAAACTGAGATATTTGTATATTAGTCAGAGTAAATACGGTGATGATACGGTCTGGACGAAGGTGATTTACTTAAGGTGGATTTACACCAAAAAGCGAATGCTCTTTCTATTCCTACGAAATTCGTTAGTTAAGGTGCGTTCAAACTAAAAGAGCATTCGCTGTTCTAACCTCCCACTCTACGAAATTCGATCGGTACACAAAACGTGATTGGTTGATTTCTTAGAACGGGCGCTAGAACAGCGAATGCTCTTTTGGTTTAAACGCACCTTTAGACAAAACGTAATTCGTCGAAATTCGTTGATTTCGTAGAGTGGGGGATAGAATGAGCATTCGCTCGTTTGGTTTAAACCCACCTTTAGAGAGTACCCGCAGAACACCTTACTTATATAAAAATATCCTATGGAATTAAACTTTGTATCTAACTATAGAATGACAGTAGATACATAAGCAGATCTTTTTAATGACACTCTCCTCCCGGCTCTGTTTTATTTTGGTCCATTTTGTCCTGTCGCCGTGTCTCTTTTCTTTATTTATTTATTATTTAAAACTTTATTGCACAAAAGGAAGAAAAATGTACAAAATGCGGACTTAATGCTATGAAACATTCTCTACCAGTCATCCTTCGGACAAAGCAGAGAACATGTAGGCGGTGCAAGAAACAGAACAAATCGTGTAACCGAATTAGAAGTAACGGGAATATTATCGTTTTGCGTTTTTATAGGTGAGCTATCAATCGCTATCTCGCTTTTGGTGGGAGTTGGGACCAGTACAAAGCAGCTTTAACCTCAAATAGCCAATTTAAATGGTATTCAAATATGAAGATAACTCCCTTAAACACTCAGCGTATTAGTTCTGCATACAATGGCCACTAAACTTAAAAAGGTCTTATAATGTAAGCTGCCTTCCATTGAATTTTATTAGAAAATTTACCTTGTGGTAGGAACCTATTGGGGTCGTTTTTAATAATCTACAGATAAAGCAGATTTATATAGAGCAGTTTATCTTCAAACAAAACATGTGTGGGTTTCAGAATATTTAGTTAAAATATAATAGAAGGATTTCAGGTTTAAGCCTTTGTGAGGTTCACTGGAAGAGATTGTTCAAAGGAATAAGTTCCTCTTTGAGTCCGTATGTTGCTGTACTGCATCTAACTTTATACGTGGCAAATAAGCATACAACCCGGTGATCAGCTACAGTACCCTATGGACATACGGAATTTTCAAATAAATCAAAACGGAACCTTATCGCTAGAATGTTTTTTGAGACGAAACTTTAGATATGAAAGGAGTTTTGGCTTGTTGTCTAGAGGTAAAACGCACGGCTGCTACGTAGCGGTCGTGGGTTCAATCTCAGGCGCGTAACAACGAGTTTTTCAAAAAACTTAAGTGGATGTATCATCTGATATTCACAAGTGCTTTACGGAGAAGGAAACCATTGTGAGGAAACCTGCATACACCTGCAAAGAAATACAAGGGTGTATGTGAAGTCCCCAACAAGTTCTGGGCCAGCGTTGGGACCACGCAAAATAGGCACGTTTGATGTCGAGTTGCGGAAAAAAATGGCTGAGTGCAAAAACAACATAAGGGGTTTTTAATATGACTAATATTTATGACGCACACGTCATAGACGTCAAATTATTTTGCATCCACTGGAAAATACAGGATAATAACAAACCATACGTGTTAAGTTTTTATTTTTATTTTTTTTTATACCACGTCGGTAGCAAACAAGCATACGGCCCGCCTGATGGAAAGCAGTCACCGTAGCCTATGGGCGCCTGCTACCCCAGGGGTGTCACATGCGCGTTGCCGACCCAATAAGAACTTGTACACTCCTCTTTTGAAGAACCCCATACTGTAGTCCAACGGGAAAACCTCGGCAGGGAGCTCATTTCACAGACGGACCGTCCGCGGGAGGAAGTTCCTCTGAAACAGCACGGTGTGCGACCATTTAGGTTTCAAGGTGTGAGGATGAGCGCCCAGTCGGTGGCGAGCGGTGCGATGATAAAAAGTGGACGTTGGCATCATGTCGAACAGTTCTTCAGAGCACAGCCCATTGTACAGACGATAGAACACACATAAGGAGGCGAAGTCTCTCCTTAGACTTAAGGGTTCAATACCGCCTGTGAGTCTGGGATCGTCGAGTTAAAGTGTCACTGACCATCCTTTGATACAAGATTGATGATGGGCAGCAGCGTCCTCATAGTGGACACATTACTGCGATCGCCAATCCGTTTGCCCAGTTAATAGGAGAGGCCTACGTCCAGCCGTGGGCTGAGATAGGCTGAAGAAGAAGAAGAATACATGTAAAATGCCTGCTTTACGTATCGAATAAAACATAAAGTTACCGATACTTACAAAGCCAGCTTTGAAAGCCATGAAAAATTTGTTCTTGAGTGGACCTGGGCTCTCGGCTCTTACGACCATGAGCAAGGATCGGACAAACGCCCGTCATTTCGAAAAACTAACCCTGTTCCGTACAGTAGAGACTTCCTTATCTTATGATGTTAACATTTTTTATTTTTTAAGATATTTTTTAACAACACTATCACAAATTATCTATTTAGGAGATCCCAACTCCTTCTTACTTGTATGTACCCTGATTGTGAATTTATGATTTATGACAAATAAACGACTTAGAATTTTTGATATTGAATTTTGATCTATTGAGTGTATCTTCTTCGGTTATCACGATAGTTATTCATGAAATAAAACGATTGAAACGAATTATATCGCGTATATTAATTAACGTTGTAACGACGTTTGGAACAATCATGGTGTGCACAAGTATCTAAGAAATTGTTGGGATCTCCTAAATAGATACTTTGGGCCCGGCCCCATGACCACGGTGCGGCGCCGTAAACGTAAAACGGCGCGGCGTCGTGGCATTGCACGTTATCGCGCCGTTTTACCTTTGGTCATGGGGCCGGGCCCTTAGTGTTCGTATTATAAAAAATATATCTCAAATAAATAAATAAACATCTTAAATTAATAAAATATGTTAACATCATGAGATAAGGAAGTCTCTACCATACGGAACAGGGTTATGTTTTCAAAATGACGGGCGTTTGTCCGATCCTTGACCATGAGCCATCTATAACCTTTAGTTATCTATGGTATAAAGTCAAAGTCAATGACTTTATTCAAGTAAGCTTATTAATAAGCATTTTCGAATCGTCTGACATTATCAAGAGAGAGAAAAAATCTACCTCTGGTTCTAACCCTACACCGTTCCTGAGAAGAACCAGTAAGAAACTCAGGTGGACTTATTTTTTCAAAACAGTATAATAATACATCTTATTAAAATAACATGCATTAAAGAATTTATTACATAAAAAAAATGACTTTTTTAAGACATTTTTATAAAAACCTAACTTAAAAAGAGAGATAAATAAAGGATAATAATAATAAACAAAAATAATTCTTATTGTACAAGTTCACAATTTATTATGCATCTACAGGGTGTAGTCGATAAGTGTTTACAGGCCATAATTCCGTAAATATGAGAGATATCAGAAAACTTTTAACTGATATCGAAATTACGTTACCCAAAAATAAAATTACATTAATAACTTTTTCTAAATTGATGAAGTAATATTAAAAATACTAAGTTAAAACGCTGCCATACATTTAGTATGACGACTTACAGCCTTAAAGAATTTCGGGTGCCGTAAGAGATAAAACTGTCAGAGATACGTTATTTGTACGAATACATTGTAATAAAATAATAAATATAATAATACTACCATTTATGAAATAATTAATCTAACATTTATTCTTAAACGAAAAAATATTCGTATTAAACTAGTCTTTGAATGAACGGTTACCTACTAAACGTATGGAAGGGTTTGAAGTTAATATTTGGGATATTTCTGATTTTATTTCAAAAAAGTTTGTTGATAGCAGTAAGGTTCATATTGGCGTAAATGATTAAAACACGTCTTGTTGCTATGAATTTTGTAATGCGACTAAAATAATAAATACATGCATAGGTAATGGTATCGATAGATGTGAGGATATGTAATTCGGCTGCGTTAACATACCGCCGGCCAAAGGACTAATAAAGTCCTTTAAAGAAATTATACAATGAATATAAACATGCAAAATAAATTCGTTGTACACATTAGTCATTAATTTCTATCGGCAGTAAACACAATTTTGTAATTGGTCTTTTAACGATACTATCACCACTTTTAACACTATACACTCTCGTAATACGATCTGGTCCTGGATGTTTGGCGACTATTCGACCAAGAGCCCATTTCCCAGGCGGGAGATTGTCGGATTTGATGAGAACAATCTGGCCTTCATTGAACTCTTCGACGATTTTTAACCACTTTGGTCGTTGTTGTAAACGTGACAGGTATTCTTGCTGCCATCTACACCAAAGATCTCTGACCATTTTTTGCATGTGTTGCCATCTTGACAGTGAGCTCATTCTAACGTCCTTTAAATCTGGTGATGGAACATTTATGGGCGCTTCGCCGATCAAGAAATGTCCAGGCGTAAGAGGTTCTATTCTGTCTATGTCATCGCTGTCAATTGGACACAAAGGTCTTGAATTCAAGCATGCCTCAATTTCACAGAGTACAGTATTCATTTCCTCGAACGTGAGGTGGGTGGTGACTATTCTTTTTAGGTGATGTTTCAGTGATTTTACACCAGCCTCCCACAAACCACCAAAGTTCGGACTATAGGCGGGGATGAAGTGCCACTGCGTACCTTCTTTAGCCAAGGAATCGGAAATATCTCCCGTAAAATCAACTTGTGCCTCTTTCCACGCGTTGATCAATTATTTGTTGGCTCCGACAAAGGTTCTTCCTTGATCACTCCACAAGTGGTTACATTTGCCTCTCCTGGCCACGAACCTTTTAAAGGCAGCTATAAAAGCTTCGGATGTGAGGTCCCCGACTAATTCAAGATGTATACATTTAACGGATAAGCAGATAAATATTGCCACATACGTCTTCGTTGTCTTAGCCCCTCTACCTTTAGACATGAGGGTAGTGAAAGGACCCGCAAAATCAACGCCACTGTTTAAAAACGGTCTGGTGGGCGTGACTCGTTCTCTTGGCAGGTCTCCCATTAACTGTGGTTTGGGAACAGCACTTTGTCTGGCACATACGAGGCATCTATTGATATGAGCCTTTACCAAATTCTTCGCTTTGACAATCCAAAATTTGGATCTCAAATAACTCAGTGTCAATGTTATTCCACCGTGTAAGGTTTTCACGTGAGCGTCGGCTATAATGAGTGGAGTTAAGTTATTTTTATTTCCTAAAATGAATGGGTGCTTTCCGTCGTCGTTCAGGTTGGCGAATCGGAGTCTACCTCCCACTCTCAGTAATCCTTCCTCAAATATAGGATTTAAAGATTTTATCGAACTCCTCTTGTGTACTTGTTTATTTGTGGTTAATCTGTTTATTTCTTCTATAAATTCTTCTCTTTGTACAAGTCTTATACAAACAAGTAAGCTCTCTTCCAAATCGTGTGTGGTCAGCGTAGTTAATTGTACATTGTCCATTTGTAATTTTTTCATGTTCAGGAATTTGCGGCAAAGAGTTACTGTTCTTATTAACTCTTCTAAATTATTAAAGTCCTTGTACTGTTCTGTCAAACCTTTTTCCTTTTCACCTTCATGTATGTTCATATTTACTTGTATCACATGTCTTCTTTCTATGTCTGTTGAAGTGACGTTAGGTCTTTTGTATTCTATTTCCCTTCTTGACAACCATTCTGGTCCTTTCCACCATAGATGAGAATCTTTTAATTCTGATAAAAACATTCCCCTAGAAGCAATGTCGGCGGGGTTGTCATCTGAAGTGACATGATGCCATTGGTTTTGACCAACATTGCTTGTAATCTCCACCACTCTGTTTGCGACGAACGTTTTCCATCTTTGAGGTTCGCCAAAGATCCACGAGATTACAATGGAAGAGTCTGTCCAAGCAAATATTTGTGAAGATGGTATTCTCATGGCACGGCTGACTTGTCTCAATAGTTTCGCCAATACCACAGCTCCGCACAGTTCCAGCCTCGGCAGAGAAACCGTTTTTACTGGAGCCACTCTTGTTCTTGACGCAATCAATTTCGTTTGAACAGCACCGTTTGCTTCCTCTACTCTAATGTACACTGCTGCCCCGTATGCAGATATTGAAGCGTCGCTGAATCCGTGTATCTGAATATTTGCCACTTCAGTGCTAAGGGTGTTAAGCCATCGATCTATACGGATTTCATTGACATGTTTTAAATCTGTTCTTAGTTTGATCCATTCGTCTTTCAAAGGTTGGCTTAGCTTTTCATCCCAATTTACTCGTGCCAACCATAACTTCTGAATCAGTATTTTAGCCATCAAGACACATGGTGAGATCCAGCCCAGAGGATCAAACAGCTTCTGGATATCTGACAAAATGGTTCGTTTGCTGATCTGATCGTTTGGTTCTGGAAGGCAAACATTATATTCGAACTGATCTGTTCCCATGTTCCATTGAACTCCAAGTGCCTTAATGGTTCCATCCATGTTTAAATCAAGATGAGCATTGGCTGATCTATCTTCAGGCTTCAAGCTCCGCATAAATTCAACATTGTTTGACGACCATTTTTTGAGCTGAAATCCACCTCTTCGCATGACCTCTTGTAATTGTTTGCTAGCTTCTATAGCTTGCTCGGTAGTATCACATCCTGACATCAGGTCGTCGACGTAAAAGTCTTCAGTAATCATCTTTGCTGCAATTGGGTTATTGCCTCCTTCGTCTATAGCCAGTTGTTTCAACGTCTTAATGGCGAGATACGGAGCAGAAGCTGTGCCAAATGTCACTGTCAGGAGGCGGTAATCTTCGATTTCTTGGTCACTGCTGCTTCTCCATAAAACTCGTTGGTAGTCAGCATCTTCCTTGGTTGTTAGTATCATCCTGTACATTTTGTGGATGTCTGATACGAAGCAAACAGCGTGCATTCGCCATCTCATTATCAAACTTCTCAAATCTTCTTGTAAAACTGGCCCAACAAGAAGGTCGTCGTTTAGGGAGTGGCCGTTAGTGCCCTTACATGACGCGTCAAAAACAACACGAGTCTTTGTAGTTTCCTTCTGTTCTCGACAAATTGCATGGTGGGCCAAATATACACTCTTTTCTGTACATATTTCCTCCGTCGGAATCTTTTCCATGTGTTTCAGTTCAATGTAATCGTCCATCACCTTAACGTATTCTTCTTTAAGTTGTGGCTGTCTTTGAAATCGTTTCTCTAGTAGTAACAATCTGTTTTGAGCTATGTCTCGTGTATTTCCTTCGCATGCTCTTGGTACTTCTGTTCGTAAAGGTAATTTGACGATGTATCTTCCTTCTTCATTTCTTTTGTAAGTATTTTCGTAGATTCGTTCACACGTTAGTTCTTCTTCCGTTGATGTTCTCTTTGTATCTGTATCTACTTCCCATATCGATTTCAATAAGTCATCAACATCGAGTTGGTGATGCATCACAACGAAAGAATTTGCTTGTGTATTTGTATCTGTGTCCATTTCTATCCCATTCTCTCCGAATAAAATCCAGCCAAAGTATGTTTTCTGAGCACATGGTGTACCCGGCGGACCTTTGATTATATTTGTATTCTCTTCAATAATTTTAGCATATTCCTTAACTCCAAGGAGAAGATCGACTGCACCTGGTGTATTGTAACTTGGATCAGCCAGGGGAAGATCTTGTATGTGTGACCAGGTGCTTGTTTTCATGATTTTCTTGGGCATTTGATTGGACAATTGTTTGGAAACTACATAGGCTCGAAGCTGCATGGCAAATGACGTTTGTTGCGACGAGACAAATAATTGTACAACCTGATTTACTCTAGCACTTATAGGCCCCACTCCAGTTATATTCGCTCTGACTGGTTCTCTTTTAAGATTCAATAATTGTGCCGCCCTTTCACTAATAAATGATGCTTCTGAGCATGGATCGATCAGAGCCCTGAGTGCAATGGTGTGTCCTCGCTCACTTCTTGCATTCACCAATGCAGTTGCTAGTAAGGCACCATCTTGTTTAGCTGCGTAGTATGAAGCAATCGCCATGGAAGCTTGAATTTCTTGTTCTGCTTCGTTGACCTTGGGAAGTGCCGGTGTGTTCTGGTTATCATTCTTGTCATTTTCTGTAGATTCAGTACTTCTTGACACGTGGACGAGAGAATGATGGCGCTTACGACATACACGGCATGACATGGGCACTCGACACTTGAAAACCGCATGCCCTGGTGTTAGACAATTGTAACATAGTCTATTGTTTTTTGCATATTTACATCTCTTAGCAGGCAGCATCTTCGAAAAGTCTTTGCAGTGAGCGAGTGTGTGGTTACCCTTACACATGACACAACTCTTCTCAGTTTCTGTGATATGGAATGTGCGTTCTTTGATCACGGTTCTCTCGCGTGGAGCTGATGTAGAAGCGGTGATAAGCTCCAGCGTTCGGAATTTGGCTTCCAGAAATTTGACGAAGTCTGTCCACTTGGGTAATTCCTCAGAATTGTCCTTGTGAGCGTACTCCTCCCAATCCTTATGTGACTCCGGGTCCAATTTCTGCACTATCAGAAATATGATTAAAGGATCCCAGGAATCGGTGGCCATGTTCAAATTTTGTAAACTATTCAAGCATTCGGTTGTAGTGTCCAATAATATTTTTATTTGAGTAGCCGATTGAGTATTTAATTTCTTTTGCATAAATAACCGCTTCAAAATAGAATTCACTATTATTTTTTTGTTTCCATATCGTTTTTGTAGAATTTCCCATGCTTGTGTGTAGTTATTTTCGGTAACTTGGACGTGCTTTAATATCGCCTCTGCCTCGCCGGACACACTAGTTTTTAAATAATGCAATTTCTGAACATTGCTAAGTGACGCATTGTTATGCACGATAGATATGAATAAATCTTTAAAGGTGGGCCACTGTTCATAAGTACCACTAAAACTCGGCAGTTGGATTCGCGGTAACTTTCCTACCTGGTTGTCCGTGTTGTTTATATTAGTGTTGATTTGTTTTGAACTGCTGTTCAATAAGTCCTTAAGGTCACCTTCAATATTTAGGTATAAATCTTCGTAAAGAAAGTAGTCCTCGTTGACGAAATATTGCGTCACAGCTCGTTGTTCTCGCGGCATAACCTTTATAAGTTCTTGATGTGTTTGCTTGAACGTCGCCCAGTACTCTTGTATACAATTTAATCTCGCTTCAACATAACCTCTAGTTAAGCGTGTCTTGGGGCATTTTTTCAAATTTACTTGAGTTTTCTGAAGTAAACTTGCCGTATCTTGTAAAACAGTCATCAATTGTTCCGCGGTAGTCATAGTCGTAAGTTAAATCTTCATGTAATCACACAAAACAACACGTAAACACACTATTTAGAACCGAGTTATTGTAAGTGATGTCAGTAAATTGCATTAAATCGCATTCTAACTTGTTTTCGTAGGCTCGCTTATCGCATTCTTTTGTCTAGCGGCCGGCCGGCGTTCGATGCACTTTTTCCCTATCCGATTCGTTTGGACCATATGTTGATAGCAGTAAGGTTCATATTGGCGTAAATGATTAAAACACGTCTTGTTGCTATGAATTTTGTAATGCGACTAAAATAATAAATACATGCATAGGTAATGGTATCGATAGATGTGAGGATATGTAATTCGGCTGCGTTAACAAAGTTATTAGCGTAATTTTACTCGTTGGGTAACGTACTTTCGATATCAGCTAAAAGTTTTCTGATATCTCTCATATTTACGGAATTATGGCCTTTAAACACTTATCGATTACACCCTGTATATCTATACTACTAGAGATGTATAGGCCTATATAATAGGTGTAAGTAAGTATGGTAAGGTATAAGTGCTTAGTTGTGTGCGCGTGGGCAGTCGGGCGGATGTCTTGAGTTAAGCCGCTATTGTGTCTAGTGCCGCTGAACGTATTACTTGAATACTTACTTATTTATACTGTAAATTGCTTAAAGCTTCGTTAAAACATGTTTATTCCTTTAACTATCTGTACAAGGTGGCCAAAAAGTGCGTTTCCGTAGCCTGTTTTGGGATTAAGAATAGGTTTATCGAATAGATTTGTCGAAGTTTCAGAAGGGTCTTTTTTTATACGTACCTAGGTAATAGCCAATATTCAGCAATAAGCCCCTTAGGGCTATTTTATTATTCCCAAAACCCCATTGGCTGTGAG
>JALPQI010023028.1:0-16807 GCA_025490895.1 Thaumatotibia leucotreta
AAAACACAAATTAATTAGGAGCATATATCTTCTCCATAAATTTGGTTTTATAGAAAAAAAAGTTAATTTTAACGCTTTTATCTAAAAGTAGTGAAGGCAGTGTAACTCGCTTCCATACTGCATCCCACGCCATGGTCGACGGTGAGCCCTGGAACCTAGGATCATTTTTCTGATAGCCCGGAATGTGTTCTATACTTGGCACCCACAATCGCCAATTTTGAACACGATAAGTCTGTTCTACCCCATACGGATTCTCGTAATAAAAATTAACTCGTCACCTGCGTGCCGAGCAAGTATTTTATTGGCACTTTACACTCTTCTCTTCTTAGACACTGCGGATATGACACATTCATTGTGGTTGTATTTTATTAAGATGAACATACTCTTATACTTTACATTACTATTAATTTGATAACCTGTGATTCCTGTATTTTTAGAACTGAGGTAAAATATGTGTTTTCGAACTTATTGGACTGGGTGTATATAAATTATAAATATTCGATCTCATATACCAAAGAAAAACGACCAAGATCACCTAACGTTCGAGGTGGGGAGGTGCAGGCATGTATTGCTTGCCCTTAGAGAATGGTCGAAGCCGCCTAGCCTTGTAAGGGATTGCATATACCCGAGAAATTTGACCGGTGGTTGCTAAGACCGAGTGGCCGAGGGGTACAGGCATCAGCCGCGAAAGCTGAGTACGTGGGTTCGTTCCCCACCTCGGACGTTAGGTGATCTTGGTCGTTTTTCTTTGGTATATGACATCTAATATTTATAATTTGTTTACTATGTGCCATGTTACCTATATACTGCCCTCCAGACTGGACAACGAGCGTGCTATTGCTGTACAACCGCCGGTTGAAGATCGGCGTGGCGCGATAGTCGGCGTCGGCGCCGCTCGCGCCGAACGCGACTCGCGTATTCATCGCTGGACCCACGTAGTTCGCCTGCGTGGCTCGTGTCACGTCCACCTTTGTGGCCACGGAGACCTCTGACTGACCCGTTTTTGCCTGAAGATTGAAGAAGAATTAAGGATATACGAGAGTATATACAACAGAAATAGCTCTCCGAATTGCTAAACTGAAGTGGCAGTGGGCGGGGCACATTGCGCGTAGAACCGATGGCCGGGAAGGTTCTCGAGTGGCGGCCAGGCCAAGGCGCAGCGTAGGTAGGCCCCCCACAAGGTGGATAGATGACCTGGTGAAGGTCGCAGGAGTCCGCTGGATGCGGGTGGTACAGGACCGGTCATTGTGGCAATCTTCGGGGGAGGCCTATGTTCAGCAGTGGACGTCTTTCGGCAGAGGGGGCTCGTGCCCCGGGTGCCAAATCAGCCAAGATTTTTGATTTCCTTTTGCATAATTTATACATTTAAAAAATGCATAAAATGCTACATTGGTACATTTTCCCCGCGCGCCAAATCGGCACATACTCGTATTTTTGATTTTCTTGTGCATAATCATAACAAAGAAAATCATAATGTGTAAATAAAAAAAATGCTAGTTTGTCTTTGGTATATTTTCCTCGAACGCCAAATTAGAAAGGGCTCCAAACTGGCCAACATTTTTGATGTCCTTATTTTTAATGTTTGTTACCTCTGAACTTCCGACTAATAATTATTTTTTTATTTGAAAGCTGATGCTCACCAATTGGTCCCATTTTAATTTGGTCCAGTTCTGACGATGGCATCCATGACAAAACCATATAAGACATATATCATCATCATCATCATCATCAGCCAATTGACGTCCACCGCTGGACATAGGCCTCCCCCAGAGAGTTCCACAAAGATCGGTCGTGAGCTGTCCGCATCCATTGGACACCCGCAACCTTTACCAGGTCGTCGCTCCATCTTGTGGGGGGCCTTCCCACGCTGCGCCGTCCAGACATATATACATTTGCATTAAGCATGTGCACGACAAATGGACGAATACCTAACTCAATATCAAGCCAACCGATTCGATAATCCTTTTTTTAATCTACTTCAAAACATACCGTGATGATGTCATCTTGGAGAAAGATTTTTTAAATGTTTAATTTGGTGTTAATTTGCCTGCAGTCCTTTACTATTCATCATCGTTATCAGCCGTTGGTCCACTGCTGAACGTAGGCCTCTCCTATTAACTATGCGTATAGACGCATTAGGAGGTAAATGCCCGTAATCGCCACGCTAGGTAAGCGGATTGACGATCGCAGTGTGTCCACTATGATGACGCTGCTGCCCATCATCAACCTTGGAGCATTCCACGGGCGGTCCCGTACAAACGCGTGTATATTTCGATAATTTGAGTTATCTTCCGATTTTTTAGTTATTACATACATATACGAGTATTGTTGAGTCATTTTCGACTCCTCTAGTCACGAAAGAGGACTTCGATAAACCCACAATTTTAAGAAAAACCATGTTCGTACAGGATCGGTGGACTTTTTCGTGGAACGCACCTCTTGTAGAATGGTCAGTGACACTTCAATCCCTTAGTCGACTCTTACGACACCGTCAGGAGGAGTTGGGGTGGTGACAAATGTATTCTTACTGCCGTCACCACACGGCAACCTGCAACTTTACCATTACCTGCATGTAACTCAGAAACGTGCACATAGCAACAGCATCCCTTAGATGCGCCTTCCTCATGCACTTCACTTCAGCACTGGTCTTCTGCGCCTTAAGGTACATGATCGGCGACAACACGTAGAGGCGCTTGGCTTGGGCCACGCTCTGCGCGATGGCGGCAGAGGCGCCCCGTTGGAAGGTGCCAGCAGTGGGAATGAGGACCTTGTTGTCAACCGTGCGCCGGAGGTCCGTGTAGATCATGGAGTAGTCTTTTATGCTGTAATGTTAGGTTTCGGTTAAGATCGAAAAACTGAAAGAAAGTACAACACTGTTAACTTATCATTCGTGATCCGTATTTATGGTAATTATGTACCTAGTGTATGACGAATCTTTTGATCTTAGGAAATCCTTTGGAACGCATGAAGGTAATACTGTCCTAGTTTTCATCGTATGTAGTGTGTGTCTACTTGTCTAGCAATAAAATTGTAGTCCAAAGTCTCTTTCTTTTGTTTTCTAGGATCAAACGTGTTCACCTATACGTGTCTTGTACAGGTACCTAGCTGTAAACTGGGTGGTGAATTGTGAATGAATAAAAAATAGGCCATGGTAATGTGCACTTTTGGAGCTACCAATACATGACCTCATGAGCATGATTAATTTCGTGAAAAAATTAACAATAAACCCCCTTATTCATAAACGTTTGCTAACTTAACAAGCCGCTAATAATTGTTTGTCCCTTTCGGTCTTAACAATGTGTCCATAAGAGCAAAAGGGACAAACAATTATTAGCGGCTTGTTAAGTTAGCAGACGTTTATGAATAAGGGGGAAAGTCTTTTATGACATCAATACAAAGTTCAGCTTAATGAGCTGAATATATTTAGTGTGCAGATTTTTTATTTTGAGCAGGTAATTACAATTACAAGTTTAAGCTGACAATACTTCCAATGCGAGTACAATACCATAGCTGCGTGAACGGAATTTACAGCAAGATATCGTTTGCGTTTCAGCACATGAACATTTGGCGCACATATAGGTAAGTATTATTAGTTATTTGTTTTACTAGGGAGCAAAGTGATTGTTTAACTCTCGTGCAAATATTGAAACCCGAACAAGCGAAAGATTGCAGAATTTGAACCACGAGCGCAGCGAGTGGTTCATAAAATGGAATCTTGAGCGATGCGAGGGTTTTAAGGCACGAGAGTTGCACAAGCTTTGCTGCTGAGTGAAACACAAAATTTTTCACCACACTAAAGCGAGGAAACATGTAAAATAAACCTCAAACATAACAAATTAGAAGGTATTTATTTGCAAGTCCTCAACTTCTAAAAAATAAACAAATCAGCTTTAGTTTATCCAGAAGATTAAAAAAAAAACTTTAACCTCTAGAGATTAAAACACAGTTTTGTGCTCTGAAATTGAAGGAAAAACAGCGTGTTTACGAGCAGTGTGGTGAAAAATATTTTAAAACAATGAAAACGTTTTACAAAGACAAATAGAATAGATTGATGTTTTTCTAACACCATAGGCCATATTTTGCGATGAATATAGTGGTGATATTGAACATCGTATACTTCGATGTAGATCGTAAACCTACTTGGAAATCGCCAAAGAAACGGTTCATTCATTCATTGCAGCTGGTTAGTTGCCGATATTTTCCATGAAATATGATTTTTCGATTTCCTGGTCGTTCCCATAAAGAATATTATGAATTACCAACACATTCATCTTAAACAGTATGTCTAAGGGAGGAGACACATATATCAGCATGCGTACCTACACGGTATCCTGCCTTTTCTCCGAAAATTGTATTGTCGAATTCCACTTCCCAAACACCTTTTCGCAGAAGTGTCATACGGCCGAATAACAATTACACAATATTACACATTATTATTTATATTTTATTTGACAATTAATTATTTCGCAACCTTTTCATTTCCTCCTTTTCATAGTTGGGAAAAACCTGCGTACACATTCCATATAAAATGGTCGTTGAGACCGCGTCCAACTTTCCACACACATCCTTACGCGTTTCATGCTAAACGGCCAATTTCAATAAACAAAACAAAACGTGTACGTGTGTATGCTGATATGTGTCTTCACCTAATGGTTACTTCGTTAAGTTAATAACATATATTTGCATTGAGCTGGCCACAAATAAAGGACGAGGCACACTAGACTATCGGGCTCAAGTTGTCCGACATTTTTAAGGAACGTAGGATATCAGACCGAGGCTCGAAGTATCGAATGGCCCGGTATAATCTAGTGTGAGTCATCCCCAAAGCACATGACACTGGTAGCCGCCATTACGAACTTCGTTTCACAGCTGATCCTCAAACACCCGTTCACCGTCCAATATGAATCCCAGACGTATGTCCTGTATGATAACATGAGTTTACTTTATGCTTTTTTGTAAATGTTAACATAATCAGCACCCTTAGCACAGGAGCAATTCGACGACATCTTACGGTTGAGATAGACACCTTCTGTATGCTTAGCACATGATTAGTATGTCAGTATATCGCCGCGAGATAGATTTTCCAACTTTTACTAACTATATGAATAAAAGAGGGATGGATAGTTTATCTCGCGGCGACATATTGTCGCACTAATCCTGTGCTAAGTCTACTGATGCCTCTCTAAATAATGAAGGTTGGCGAAAAAGTTAGGCCATACTAATCCCGGTCTATTCTCGAATGTTACGCAGTCATGAATTCCTTCGGCTTTCCCAGTCCCGGCAACTTTTTCTATCAGCATCAGTTGAAGAGCTCGTGTCTAAGTCTAAGAGTCTAAGAATCTGCCCTAGATATGAAACTTTACGTTATTTGCCCGATAGATACCCGTCACTCTTGAATTAATACAGTAAGGTTAGACCCTAGCATGTGTCTATCTGGCCCGCAAGATACTGACGCATTTTACCTATACTGAGGGTGCTGGAATACAAATGACTCGTAGGTATATTCCCAACAAAAACAAATCGAAATACGGCAAGTCAATAGCTGCTTTCATAGCCTTCTAAAATTTAAAACCAATGACGTAGACATAATACACTTAGTAAAGATTTTGTTCTCTTTATCGCCATATTGATGGATATGGAAGCTTGTTAGTTTAACATAATCTTTTCGGATCCTAGTGGTTAATAAAGTATGCTCAAATCTATTGAGAGATTCAAACGCTCAAAAGATCTACTCGGATCAATAATAATGAAAACGGATCCTACTAAATAGATTTTAGTGCACGGAGAAGGAGGGACGAAGACAATGGAGGACCAAATAAGATTAATAATAGGTAATTTACATCCGAAGAGTTAGATGACTAACCTGGTACAATTGTTGTTATGAAGAGGGCAGTTATATACCGCCAGCGCCTCTCGCACCGGCATCGACAGCTTTCCTTGCGGCACATATACCTTCAGGTCCCTGGATTAAAATGATAGATACATTAGATATACTATACCTCTATTAACTACGATGTAAGCTGAGTACAGAATTAGATTTGGATAGAAGAAACAAGTTCATTCATTTGTATGGCGGCCGAGCATGTCAGATTTTGTACTGAAGTTGTTACTTGCCTATGATTTTAAATGTGTGTCAGGCCCTTGAGTATTCATATTTTATTGTATTGTTGCAATTAATATTACTTAAGGAGGCATTATTCATGTTTTTGTTCACTTCAACTTACAAAATTTGACGCCCGAAAGCTGCAGACTGTGATTAAAGACGGACAACTCAGTAGATTTTACTGAGTTCATTTGACACGCTAAGTAGATACGTTTGCTTGATCTATGATATATATATGACATCTGTAAAGCTGAGCAAACCGGGAATGGTTTAATTACCAAAAATAACTTGTCAGCATAATGTCCAAAGTTTAAACAAGGCGTTTAGAGATGACATTTAGGTGTTATGTACTCGTAGGACCGGTGTACATTTCATTTCAGATCCCAAACCAAACTTCCAGTATTTTGGGTCTGTAGATATGTATGTATGTTTATGGCTTTACGTGCTAATTTTATTATGTCAAAGTTTTGCACCGACCAGGCTACCATGTCGAGGACGGTCACTATCATAAATATTGTCCACGGGGAGCTGACAGAGTTCACAGTAATAAATGAAGTCTACCTGATGCTGATAACGACGAAGGCCTTTAGGAGCGGGGCGTAAGGCAGATCTCGACCACGGACGTTCAACAACCAGGCTACCTCGTCCAGGGCAGTCACCACCATGGCGTCAGCCTGGAGTTGGCGCAGCTCGTTGCGGACGAGCGATACTTTGTCACGCCAACTGAGGCCTGGGAAAAGGTAGATATACTTAAGATGTCATGGCAATTTCATTCGATTTACAAAAAAAATACACGGAATATAAAGTTGTCATGGTAGGGGTAGACCAGACTGCTACGCTACGGAGTCGCAGTCATGTGTCACAAATGTCAGGTGTCACGTACACATGTTGATTTGTTGATGTGGCTATTCTCGTTAATTGTCCACTTAGGTACAATCAAATGATTTTGCACTGCATCCATCAATGCGTATTTAAGCTGCGGTGTGGTAAACATACGGCAAAAATAAAATAATTAAAAAATTAAAAAACACGACTGCCATTTTAAGCGAACTGAAAAGTAACAAATAATTCAGGTTAATTCTTGTCAGCGTATCAACATAATTATTGGCGCTTGTCTTATTACTTACTATATTTTGTTTCAATTGCAGTCGGGGAACCTCTATATATTAATATTTTCCGTAATGAAAGGTTCCCCGACTGCAATTGAAACAAAATATAGTAAGTAATAAGACAAGCGCCAATAATTATGTTGATACGCTGACAAGAATTAACCTGAATTATTTGTTACTTTTCAGTTCGCTTAAAATGGCAGTCGTGTTTTTTAATTTTTTAATTATTTTATTTATTTGAAACCTTTTAGTGAATCTGGAGAATCCTTAAAGTTGGATAGAATTTCAAAAACTGATTTCACAGAGTTCTGAAGCTGAGTTCTCATCCCGCTAATTTTTGGCGACGCCCAAGGGCACGCCACGTGAGGGCTGGAACATTACTGGAATCAGTGTAAATCTATGTTGAGCGAGTCCAAAGAGCGAGCTTCAGGGTGAGAGGCCGAAAACTGAGCTCGCGGAGGCCCGGACCTTCACTTCGAGGGCCCAAGCATGTCGCTTGCAAGCTCGAAGGCCGAGTTGCGAGAAAATTGAACATGCTTCTTCAAATACCCCAGCTTCTAAAAAACCCACATCCGCGTAGGGCCCAAGGCACGACGAGCGAGCCCACATGGTACAACCGTCCCTCTTAATTGATTTAATAATTGAACCAGTTTGCAAGGCTAAAGGCCGAGCCGCCAAAGCCCAGCACTATCACGTCAGCCGATGGAATAGTGTAACGTTAAATTGATCCGATGATCCTTTCGGTAACCTGCAAAGGCCGTAGGACGTACTCCGCGTAGGGCCGAAGGCCCGAATCGTTCTTCAGAGAGGCGCTGGTTTGCGAGGCCAAAAGCCGAGCCTCCGGCCCGGACCACCGGAGCCAGAGGCACAGACTTTTACTTAGAGGGCCCAAGTGTCACTTGGAAGATATTTAAAGCAAGGCCGAAGAAGGGCCGAAGGCCTGGAGCGTAACTATCGGGGTGCTTCAAGCGCGAGCCCGATGATCGGAGGCCCGACGAGCGAGCCCAAGCGGTACAAACGTCCTTCTTAACTGCCTTAACAATCGAATCCAGAGTCCAGCTCTACCACACTACGTGATGGAATATTGTAACATGAAAACAAATCTGAGATCCGTAGACCCGACGATCGTTTCCACAACCTGCGACGGCTGTAAACCGAGCTCCGCGTTGGGCTGAAGGCCCGAACTGTCCCCTAAAGGGGCGCCAGGCCCAAGGCCAAGCTACCAGATCCCAGCACTCCTTCGCTATACAATTGAAAAGTGTAGCATTAAATTGAATCTCAGGGCTGCAGGCCTGAAAAATCATTTCGAGAAAATGCGGAGGCTGAAAGCCGTGATCCGCGTAGGGGTGAAGTCCTGGACTGGAGCGAGGCCACCCAGCGCGCTTGCCTGCGAGCTGCGTAAGACTCAAGTTTTCAGGCAAACCTACCTTCATTCATACCAACTTCCCTGCGCAAATGTTAAAACCTTGCCCCCCCCGTTTAGTGTTCCTCTCCAGCACCATGTGTCTGACTAAGCTCGTTTTCTAGTGACGTTGTTGTACCTATCAATCCTATCATGTGCATAATTACTAATTTGACACTTAACAAAAACTGTAGGCTCATATTTTGGATGAAAAAAACCGGCCGACATTAAATGTCTCGTACACGATACGAGACATTTAATGTTAAGATATTTCAAATTTTAAATTTTATTCGCATGTTACAACACGTATAGCAATTTTGTTTGACCACAATTGCTATTGTGATTGTATTTTAGGGACATTCCTCTGATCTGAGAATCATATCGTACGTTATTTGATATTGTATTCTGGTCATTCTCCGCAACGTGGTCATTCTCCGCAACGCTGGCCCAATACTTGTTAGAAACTTCTCATACATGCTCGCAGATGTATGCAAGTTCCCTCACGATGTTTTTCTTTACCGTAAAGCACTTTGCAGTACTAGACAAAATGTTAAGTTCACACCACGATTTTGATACGAAATCGATTGTTTGAGCTATCATTTTTCCAGCATTTAAGTCAACACTTGTTTCCAACTAATAAAATTATGACTGATTATTGAGCTATTTCTTATTAATTACTTTCGAATCTACTTTCTTATAACCGTTACTTTCGAACGGTTGTGGCAACTGAGGCAGCTGTGGCAGCTTTTGGTAGTCATGTCATCATCAAACGTAATATGACAACTGCACTTGCCTATGAATTATTATCGGATCCAATGTATAAAATTGTTCAGATTTTATGGGAAATTAATATCAACACTGAAAAAAAAATATCGCCCGAAAGTCTATTTTGTATCGAAATCATGGAGTAAACTTAAACTTTTGAACGGTAATTTATATCAAACGATATCGTATAAAGTTATATATAAGTTTTATTTGAATAACTCATCGGTTACGAGCCGGGGATTGAACCCACGACCGCTGCGTAGCAGCCGTGCGTTTTACCCCTTGACCACAAGCGCGTACATACAATGTATCTGTTTCATCCACACAAGAAGATGTGTCAGCGGTGACAGTCCTGTCACGGCTTAGACATTGAAGAAAAATTTCAATAGTGCGATGTAGAACATTTCGAGTTTTCTCTTCAAACATATACTTAAGCATATAACTTGTATATATATTTACACTCTGCATACAAAATGCTTTAATTTGATACCCAAATCATAGCATTTAGATGACATATTATTCTTTGCGCTTTAATTATATTTTAATGAATCTGGCTTTTCTAGAATAAGTAACAAACATATAAGTTATATACATATTCATAATCGTGGTTTGAAGCTCTTCATTTCGATACCAAACTCGATAGATTTCTTTCATTTTTATTATTTTTTGGTTAGATAATTAATATTGAATTTTTAGACCGCCACATTGACTTTAACGTGACGTCACATATCCTATGTTACCCGCGACGTCACGAGGATTCTAATGACACCTTACACTATTAAAAACGGTTAAGTGGTCACGAAGATCTGCGCGTTTAAAGAAAATATGAAACATACATAGGGGCTGAACACATAGGTATACTCTCCTTTTGGCAGTCGTGTAAAAACGTTACGGATACGATGCGTCACTGCGATTCCGTACCGTCACCGTTTTTTAAGCAGCGGTCTGGGTGGCATACGATGCGGCACCAATGTTACGGATACGATGCGTCACTGCGATTCCGTACCGTCACCGTTTTTTGAACGGCGGTCTGGGTGGCATGCGATGCGGCACCAATGTTACGGATACGATGCGTCACTGCGATTCCGTATCGCCACCGTTGTATCAGCAATGGTTCGGTCGCACCATTACTCAGTCAGGGAGACGATTCGATTGTCCGCCTTGACATGACTAGATGGCGACTAAAAGCACTAACCTGTGCACTCGCTCTGATACAAGTTAGCCACGATCCTTGAAGGCTCCTTTCGTCGCCGCTCCGAGACCGTCTCCCCGGTCCACAGCTAGTCTATCAGCGTGGGCACGTGCACCAGTGAAACACCGTCCCGCTGGAGCTCTACTGCCAGAGTTAACCACTTAGAGAGAGAATTTGATTACTCACGTTGATATGTCTTGATGGCGACTTGAAGCTCACCGAGCAATAATCTGTGCACTTGCTCTGATAGAGCCCTAATGCCAAGGTCAATCACTCAGTGAGACGATTCGACTGTGCACATTAATATGTCTTCATGGCGACCGAAAAGCACCAACCTGTGCACTCGCTCTGATGCAAGCTGGCTACGATTCTCGAAGGCTCCTTCCGCCGCCGCTCCGGATCTGTCTCCTCGTTCCACAGCTGGTCAATCAGCGTGGGCACGTGCACCAGCGACACACCATCTCGCTGGAGCCCTACTGCCAGGGTCGACCACTCGGTCAGGGAGACTAGGCGCGCATCAGCACCAACGCGACCTGTGTGGCTCAAGCGGGTCTGGAAAGTTGGAAGCAATCAAATCTACAATAAGTTTTTTTAATAAGTAATTACTCCCAAATCATCCCGTGCGTGTCGCAAAAGTTGAAGGGATTGAAGGAGGTACCTGTTATGTTACTAAAGTATTTAATTAAATAATACAATACAAACAACATAGTAACATTCAGTTAACATTCAATTTACATAAAGAGAATACTATGAACGCCAGAAAACATTGTTATACTTCATGAACTCAACTCATCTATGTGGTGATTTAATGTATCGTAAATGATGGAAACTACTTTCGTATGCCTAACTAAAGTATAGGAATAACGAATGATGTCCTTATCAACCGTAAGGGCATTTTATTAGAGACAGTAAAAACCATAAAGTCTGACATGGGGTGGAATCGGCCTTGGCCCATCAGTGGCCGTGACCCATTATCATTTAGCACGACCCTAGGTGTAAAACACTATTACCGGGTTACGTCATCCATTGTGTAAGCTTACTCCAGGGGCTCACAAATAGGACTGAAGTGTTGACCAAGAATACTGTTGTCAACATGTCAACAGTAAGGGCCTTAGGTATAATACGGCATTTCTCAAGAACACCGTGTAGACAAATACTAGAATAGTACATTACGACACAAGTGCGAAAAACATGAAAATCGTAACGAGTGGCGATGTTTTAAAACACGACCGATAGGGAGTGTTTTAAATCGACACGAGTTACGAATTTCGTTTTTGCACATGTCTCGAACGACGTTTTTTAGTGCAGATGGCCCTCCGAAGTTTTGGACCCGACGTAAAATTACACACTTCTCGCACTAGAGCCCAAAAAAGGCACCATCTGTACTAAAAAAAGTATAAAAAGCAGACAGCCATACCAAGCTGGGCCCTAAGGTGTTTTATAATGTGAAGACACCTACACCTACAGGCCACTTATGTATGTACAGCAATATTTTAACTGAGTACCTATATTCATAGGTTTACGAATTGACAGTATGAACAATGGCACGTACAGTCAGCTGCAGAGAAAAGTAGACCCCCTTGCATACAAATTTATACGCAAGGGGGTCTACTTTTCTCTGCAGCTGACTGTACATAGGCCTCTTTCGTTGTGAGGATATCAGCGGCCGTACCGCGAACTTCGGGATCCGTATATTCAGAAGATTTATCCCAGTCACTCTAATGACGTCGTCTTCTTTAGAATGATAGAGACAAGAGGATTTCGCCGTCAAAAAGAATATTGCCAAATTTTACATCATCCACTGGTACCAGGCAAGCATATCTAAGCAGAGCCTTACCGAGATCCACTCCGCAATGCTAGGCTGGCCGGGATCATCAGCGTCGATCACCAGCCACGAGCAGGACAGCGACGCTCGCGCTCTTCCCACGTCACCGCTGGTCACCCAGACTGCTGCTTCGCCTTGCGCCAGAACAGCTGCCGTTCCTGCACCGTCCCAACCACTGATGTACTGCAGGCGTTTCTCATCTTCTGGAGGCTCTTCGCTCTGCAAAACGTTATAAGTTACTAAATACGTACTGACTGAACATGATAATAGTAGGTACCTATTAAAGTTTCTTTTACGTTACAGACCGGTCCACAGACTGTAAAAGGCATCCAGTGTGGCAAAAATCTCTAAAATCGGATTCTCATATTCTCACTAAAATTGTTTTTTTGGGTTCCTACTAGGTATTCAGAATGATAAGCAGAATCGAACAGGCCAGGTTCCGCCAAAATCGAAATTCGCTCGAGGATATTTCTCTGTCACTTCAACGAAAGCGTCATTAGAGTGAGTGAGAGAGACAAATCCTCGAAATTTGCGGATTTCGTAGTTAGCGCCGCTTGGCCCGCTGATAATTAATTAATCATTGATTCTGGATAAGTATTTACAAGTCTATGATAATACCATCCGGCTATTTTTTTGGAAAATGTTGACCGGCAAAGCTTTACGTACCAAGTGCTCATCGCTATAGAACACCAGGAAAGCATCAAAGTAGCTGCTCATCTGCGTATACGTGGTGTCTCTCATCGCGCTCCGCAGCCGCGCCAGCGGGCTCGTGGTGAGGGTGTCGTCGGGGCATGAGGCGGGGGGACGGTGCTCCGCCGTCGGCGCGGGGGGGAGGGGGGGTAGCGTGGTCGCGGGCGTTGTCGGGGTTGTCGCAGTCACGCTGGAGTCGCGGACTGCGCCGTGGCATGCTGGAAATATGAATAAAATAAAAAAAAAATAAAAAATAAATATCTTGGGACATCTTACACAAATCAACCTAGTCCCACGGTAAGCTCAATTAAGGCTTGTGATGTGGGTACTAGGCGACGATATATATAATAGACAGATACATATAGCTACTTATATACATAGACATCCATGACCAAGGAACAAATATTTGTGATAAATAAATACACAAATAATGCCCTCGCCGGGATTCGAACCCGGAACCTCCAGCTTCGTAGGCAGGGTCACTACCAACTAGACTACGGAGGCTACGGAATGATTTCATCAAGGTGCGTTCAAACTAAAAGAGCATTCGCTGTTCTAACCTCCCACTCTAGGAAATTCGATCGGTACACAAAACGTGATTGGTTGATTTCGTAGAACGGGCGCTAGAACAGCGAATGCTCTTTTGGTTTAAACGCACCTTGGATTCGGTTCGGGTTCGGATACGCGCGAATGAGGGTTTTCCATATTTTTCTGCCCTCCGGCCGGCAAACAGCATTTTGTCGGCCGCTGCGCTAAACTAAGTTGCCGCCTGCCGGCTCCTTTGAGCAGAAATATAATTTTCATCACACTTGCTGTCTAAGCGCGCCATTGCTTGCGCGCGTAGCGGGAGTAATAGATAAGTGAAATTCCCTAGGGAGTAATAGAAATGTCGGTACGTCATTTGATAATGTTTAGTCTTACTCTTAACACTTATTTTTTTGTCGGCAAGTGTGATGAAAAACATTGTATGCATCACGGTCGGTAAGCTCGAGTCATAAAAGCCCTCCGCCTAACGGCGTCGGGCTTCTAACACTCTCGTTAGTAATTCCGTACTTACCTCCCTTTATGCATAATGTACTAATACACACCTCGGCCGTTAAATGGGAAAGTCTCGGTTCACATGTTTATCCCAATTACTGATGACCTCAGGGATCGGAACCGGTTTTTTAGAAAAACCTCAAAATAGCTCAATATCTTCAAATGTTTTACACTCTTTATGTAGTATTCAACATTTTATGAAACTATTAATATCATATTTTTGAATTACTTCATTAACAAAAAAATTATAAAACGAAGAACGAAAAAGAACGGAATTCGAACCGTTCTTTTGTATGGAGAAAAAACCGGTATCCGATCCCTGGATGACCTAGTGAAGTTTGTTTGTTAGATGCGGGTGACTCAGGACAGGGGACGGCTAATTTGATGATGATATTACCCAAGTATGATATTATCTTATAACTTATCAACTATTATTATTATTTTGTCACATACATTCACCGTGGATTATCAATCAATATTATCATGTGTATCAATAATTCAAATATTGTAAGTCGTCAATAGGTACTTTGAAAACATGTCACATCACACTCCGTTTTATTAAGCAAAATTGAACTGTTGTATACAACGTTGTAGACACTTATACAAAATTTTAACCAACTTCAAAAAAGGAGGTTCTCATTTGGTCAGTTTTTTTTATGTCAATTAATTACATAACTCATATCTCCGAAAATCGTGAACCGATTTAATTTTTTTTAAGCCAGCGGGTATAATTTAATTTAACAAAGGAGATATGGTCCCTTTGGCGCCAACACCAAGTCGGGGTCTGATGATGAGATCTTGGAGAAATCGGTTGATGTCGGGTTTTAAATTATTCAATCTGGTGATTATACAAAGTAGTGAAGAAATAAATAATTAATAATACACCGTGTTTTTTTTTAATTCCTTTAAAGTTAACAGGCTGCTACGTTAATTGGAGCTACCTGGTATATTGCTTTTAGTCGAATTCGAAAAAAAATTTTTTTTTCGTTTTTATACATAATAAATGAAATGGTAAGTGTGAGAGAACCTAAGGTAAGATCTCAGGTGACTGACGGCCATCTGACGGCACATGTCAAAATAAGTTTCATTTGGATTTAATGAAGGATGCAATACCTACACTTGTTCAGTAAAAGTTGAGATCTTTGAGGATTTAGTATGGGGAGACGGTATCGCTATAACTTTCCTAACAAAACATTCTGCCAATTTCCGAGGGGGACGAGGTAGCACACATGTAAACGATCTAACTACAAATGCATTTCTTCTTCTCGTTACTACTCACGCACACTTAAACAATACCACAACACTAAGTTAAATTATCACACTAATACAGTAAAATTTCTATGCGGACACAATTTCAAACTATCGACGTAGGTGTAATCGAACCGATTAATATGGCTTTCAAGTGTCTGAAGATTATCGTATCGATATATTTTTTCTAAACGTCATAGATTGACGTGCACCTTGGTACTATATATTGTTGTTTTGAGTATTTAAATAAAAGTAAACAGACAATTAGTAACAGTTATTAATTAATCAACCAATTTTAATACAAAACCGCCTGAATGTCTTGCCATTAACCTACTTCAATTGATTATGTTTTCGTTTATCGCGATCTTTGACTACGAAGGCTGTAACTGTAAGGAAAGTCTCGGTCAATCACGTGCATTTCGAAATCCGTAAATCAATTATAATATTTAATAAATAATATTAATTAGCGGTTGTGAAAGAAAACAATACGAGTGTACATACGAGTATTATTTATTTTGTTGTAGTAAGAAAGTTTTAGTTAGCTGGGGTAAAACTCACTGAGGCTTAATTGTGAATACTCATAAGGATACAATTTGAATACAAGTGCGTAGGTACAAGGTGCGTAGGTGCGTATACATTACATACAAGTTTTTGCAATAAGGCCGGTGATATTGATATTCCTTAGTGATATTTTAGTAAGTACCTAAATACAATTTATAAGATAGGTCCAATGCAGTTATTGAATTCGATAAGACTGTGTTTTTATTTACTTACTGTGAGAAAACTAATATACGTAAACACAAGTGTCCGTATCTCGACATTTTATACCTACTCTCGACATTGTGTCATAAAGAGTAACGTTCACATCACTATACATTTTCGCGCGTAATACGTATTCCAAATAAGCGCAATAAATATTCAACCTTATTGGCTTACATATAAGCTTAACATTAGACCAAGGCAGAGTCTTCTGTCTTACTTGATTCACTAAGTCTGATATTTCCTACAAAATTTAAAGATGGGTAGACCTTATTAACCTTAAATACGAGAATACAATAAATGTCAAACTTTCTCCATCAGTTAAAAATGAAAATACGAATTGTGTGCGATATTTTTGAAACCGATTTTGCTATCGATTCCCTGGTACTTGATTTTCTTGAACAATTTTATGTAATAAAATGTTGTAATATAAACAAATAAAGGCAAGATATTAAATGGTATCGCATATTTTGTATACATGATGTATTTGAACGAGTTTTGAATCCATACATAGCACATACAGGCATTTTGACGGAGCTTGTTACGGGTACATAACGATTACAAGACTGCGAAGAATCGATTAATGAAATAGTTTTTTATAAACAGGTTTGGTCAATGTACAAATTCTTGGCCAAAGTCTTTGGCAGAGGGGAAACGATATGAAGCCGACTCCATT
>JALPQI010023029.1:0-17842 GCA_025490895.1 Thaumatotibia leucotreta
GTATAATGATGAAAATTGCAAAAAAAGTTCCCGCCATCTTGGATCTTAGAATGAACCCAAAAATTATATTCCACGTATGCGAATTAGTCAGAAATGAGTATAATGATGAAAATTGCAAAAAAAAGTTCCCGCCATCTTGGATTTTAGAATGGACCCGAAAATCGTATTCCACGTATGCGAATTAGTCAGTAAAAAGTATAATGATGAAAATTGCAGAAAAAAGTTCCCGCCATCTTGGATTTTAGAATGGACTCGGAAATCGTATTCCACGTATGCGAATTAGTCGGAAACGAGTATAATGATGAAAATTGCAAAAAAAAAGTTCCCGCCATCTTGGATTTTAGAATGGACCCGGAAATCGTATTCCACGTATGCGAATTAGTCGGAAACGAGTATAATGATGAAAATTGCAAAATAAGAAGTTCCCGCCATCTTGAATCTTAGAATGGACCCGAAAATCGTATTCCACGCATGCGAATAGTCAGAAACGAGTATAAAGATGAAAATTAAAAAAAAAGTTCCCGCCATCTTGGATTTTAGAATGGACCAGGAAATCGTATTCCACGTATGCGAATTAGTCAGAAACGAGTATAATGATGAAAATTGCAAAAATAAGTTGCCGCCATCTTGGATCTCATAATGGACCCGAAAATTGTATTCAACGTATGCGAATTAGTCAGAAACGAGTATAAATGATGAAAATTGCAAAAATAAGTTGCTGCCATCTTGGATCTCATAATGGACCCGAAAATTGTATTCAACGTATGCGAATTAGTCAGAAACGAGTATAACCCAACTCTGTCAGGAATAACTAGGTACACTCTTCACGCTTCAAGTTCGTCTGTATACTCATTTTCACCCTGTATAATTATGTATGTAACACCCTGTATGTATACGTATGTATCTATCGGATCTACGATCACTTTGTATAACTATAAAACGAAACGAAAGAGCTCGTGATTCTGATTAGAAAAATGTATAAAAGTCCATATATGGAAAATTTTATAAAACGACAACAAAATAAAAACCCGCCCGTTTGCACCTTGTAAAACACTGTTTTTACAAAATCAAAGATTATGCGCAACAAAAAAATAAAAAAACAAAGTTTGAAAAAAAGAAATAAAAGAACATTTTCAGCGCGTATAGTTAGGATTTGAACCTGGTACCACTGCTTCACAGCCGAACGCATGAACCACATTACCAACCTTCCTATATCGTGGTACGGCAAAATATGCTATGTGTTGCAAGTGATCATGCGTTTCGTTCGTGGCAAGGTAGTGTATACTGTTTCAGAGCCATCTGTGCCAATCGACGAACAACAAAGGTAGTGTATATACTGTTTCAGAGCCATCTGTATGCCATGCTCACGAACAACCGTGGCGCCGTCTAGTAGTGACGACATTTCAGGTGGATGCATTTTAATGTATGGTGCTGATATATCTACTTAAACTAAATAATCTCTGGTATATGACATCTAATATTTATAATTATAAAAGAATATTGAAAATGAGTGATTAATGATGGCATAGCTAAATATGACAAAGCTATAGGGTATTTTTTTTCTCGTGTAGCGGGTTCGATTCCCGGTTTAACCGTGAAATTATTTAAAATGCAATTGAACTGGTTTTTTTACATCGAAATAATGTCTTTTTTCAGCACGATATTCTTTTACAATTAGTAAGGTACTTTTCGTCTAACGACGTGATATTTTTTTTACATATTATTTTTTAATAAAATAAATTGTATGCAATTTTCATGAGTTTTTAAAATAAAATGAAGTCTTCTTTCAGCAAGATATGCTACCTATGATATTTAAGGTACTTTCCCTCCGTGTGGCATCGCCGTGGGACGCCTTGTATATTATTTATCCAAAAAATATGACAGATTATTTACCGCATATGTAGTATGTGTCTGTGAGAGACCGGAAGAGCTGTGGTGAGTTTGCCATACCTTCTCGCTCGGGCGCGGCTTATCCACTGGGTTCCGGATGGCAAAGCGCGAGCGGAAGGGACTGGTACGCCGTTTGTCTGGGTAAGGTTCGTAGCGCGGCCGTTGATGATGATCGTATTTGCTCCTAAAAAGTAGGTACAGGAACAATCATTATATATATAAATTTATTTAATACGTCGTCAGTATAAACATATTTAAGACGTGGTTAATCGGGAGATAAGAAGTAGCAGTGTATGATGATATGGTATCTTTTTGAACTGATCGGATTTGATTATGCAGTACTTACTTTTTAGTATTCCTTATACACTATAGTTTAAAATAAAAATACAATCATATTAAATCAAAGAAGATTGTGTGCATTTAGGCGTTCATTACAGAAACATACTTTTGACTTTTTGAACAACGTTATTTGCCAATTTTCATTTGGTATACACTGCACTATTAGAACCGTATTATTTTTTTTATAAACTGATTTGCGTTTTAGAGAATATGATCTAATATAAAACAATTGCATTAGTTAAATGGTTCTTACTCAAGGCAGTCAGAAATACCGCTACTTCAAGCTCTGAAAGTACTTTTGTAGGGGAGTTCATTTCCAGTGAAAAATGAAAAACCGCCAAAGTAGTAAATACAAATTTAAAGTAAATTGAACAAGGGCTGTTTCGTAGTAAGACTGTTCAAAGACGTATAAAATTTAAACATTCAGAAAAATGTATTGTGAAAGGTAAAAATCAGGTAAATACTGCCAGAACACAACGTGTTCAAAATACTAAAGGTAAATTGGAAGAAGTAACGCTAAATATTCCACATGATCATTTGATTGAATATGAATGTATTTCTGTTTTGAAGTTTTGGGTATAAGGAATATAAGGATTACAAAAAAATAAGTCCTGTTTTTAAAAAAAAACTATACCATATTATACGCTGCTACTTTTATACCGAACCACTCTTTAGTTAGCCAAAAAACATATTAGTTGGATATTATACATTACGGCAGTGAGAAATCGTAATTCAAATTAGAGTTGACTAGTTTTACGTGTAAAAAACACATAGGTAAATGCTCTATCGGTCGTCTACCTAGGCGGTTCGCGGTCGTGCGAAGGATCTGGCCGCTCGCCGCGGCCGCGCGGCCGCTCGGCGCGCCGGCGCGGCTCCTGCTCGTCGCTGATGTCCGAAAGCGATTCCAACGACGCGCCGCGCCGCTCTTGGCGCCGACCCGACCGCTGTGAAAAATGTCTAACATTTTTATTTCCTCTCAAGCTTAACCTAACCATAGTCTTGATAGGAAGGAATAAAATAAATGTTAAATATTAAGCCAATCGCTATGCTATTTAGTCCCAAGCGTTTAAGTGATTTTTTATCGATGGCTTTGTATGGCTGTTCGTACAGTTAGTTATGGTATGTCTTACTATGAACGTGTTGAATTGAGGTTTAGACGGCGCAGCCACGTGAGGCGGTGATGGGTCTCTGGTTCTGCCCCTGCGGATTGAACAAATGCACATTTGATTTTCTGATTTAGAAATCAATATATTTTATGTATGCATATACAGAACTTATGAGAGGAAAATAACATAAAAATGAAATATTCAACGAATCAATCAATTTATTTATTTTTCATCACACTTGGTGTCTATGCGCGTCTTTCTCGTTAGTAATACCGTACTTACCTGTCTAGATATTGTGAACAATGTCATCATAGATTCCGCGTATAATTTAATTTATAACAGGGCGTCCCACGGCGATGCCACGTGGAGGGAAAATACCTTAAATATCATAGATAGCATATTTAGCTGAAAGAAGACTTCATTTTATTGTTTTTGACATAATTTTTTTTTTTTTGTAAATTAATTTTTGGTTTTCGTTGGAGGAAAAATACCGTAATTATTGTAAATGAACATCTACAAATAATAAAGAAGGCATTATTTCGATTTAAAAACAAGTTGAATTGCATTTTAAATAATTTCATGGTTAAACCGGGAATCGAACCCACTACACGAGAAATCATTATTTTATCATGCACTTAAATTAAAATAAGGAAATGATGCATACTTCTCAAGAGGGTATTGATTCATTATCATTAGCAATAGGTACTTTCAAATGAAAAGGATAGTTGTATGCCTGCCTATACGGCAATGTAATTTTTCTGAACAAATTTTTACATCAAATGAAAAAATTAATGGTCTTCCTTTCGTTTCCGACACTACGTTATTTGTTGACCAAAAAAATTATTCTCCCATCAAGCCTTTCGATTTTTTTCGGTGTAGCGGGTTTGATTCCCGGCTTAACCATGAAATTATTCAAAATGCAATCCAACTTGTTTTTTAAACCGAAATAATGTTCTTTCAGTAATATGTTCATTTACAATAATTGAGGTACTTTTCCTCCGACGACGCTATATTTTTTTTCTTACAATTTTTTTTTCTAAAAAAGTTAAAAAAAAATTATGCTATTTCACTAAGTTTTAAAAATTAAATGAAGTCTTCTTTCAAAAAAAATTGCTATATATGACATTTAAGGTACTTTTCCTCCATGTGGCATCGCTGTGGGAGACATCCTGTATACTAACTAGATAATGTTTACTACTAATTAGCAGTCAAATTCAGTACCCCGACACGTGACTAAAGCCCCATTTTACGAAAGATAGTAAAAAGAAAATCCCGTAGGCCAAATGGGAAACAATGCGACTGGTCATAGAACATAATTTATTATCTGGATATTAAGATATTAATAAATTGATAGAAAGGGAAAATAAGCGAATGGTACCTAATAATTGCTATTGGGAAAGGAAGCTTACAAGAAAAACATAAAATAGAAAAAAAATGCAAATGGGTTTAAAGCCTAACAACTTACTATTTGACCCTCGCCATGTTGCGGATTTTCAGTGACACTAATTTATTTTACTGGCAATGATTACTGTTTGACATCAGGCGTTGAATGTCATCGAATGTCACCGATGTAAACAAAAAGTAAATATATCGCGACTTAAACGATTTTATCATAAAAATGCCGAAAAAGATACCAATAGAAGCAAGAAAAATCGTCTTAAATACAATAAAATATTGAAACCAAAGAAAGGACGAAGGATTGAATAGTATTCCATTGGAAAATGTTTTGCAATTGGTTACTGACAGGACCGGTACCGACACTTTATAGTGCGGTTGTATTTGAATTGGTTAGTTGTTATAATTAAACTTAATAGATTTTATTTTCTCATTTAAGGTGTATGTAGAACGACGATTAAAAATATTTCTAAAAATAAAGAAGCGACCTTGGCAACTGTACAAAATAAAGCCCCACGAAAAAGAAAATTAATATAGATGACTTCGATAAAATACAAATGTGGATTATATGTGACCATGTAAAAAAAAATTAAGACGATTATAGGAATAAAGGTCCTATAATCGAATCCCAGACCGAACGATTTACAATCGAGGTTGGTGGTCCTGAAAGCGACACAACATCTGACGAAGATCAAACTTCATCAGAGTCGGAATATCAAGAATGCATAAATATTGAGTATTTGGAATCGGATTTTGACGAATAGGTAATATTACAAAGCTTTGATTCTCTGTAATAAATTTTTTGGTATTTAAAATATCAACATGAAGCCAATACACACCATGTTGACTATACATGACGTATGCACATTATTGCCATAGGTAAACTGTTTGTAGCGACACTGTGTCAGGGTCAAATAGAAAGTTGTTAGGCTTTAATTACCATTTGGGAAACTAATATACAGTGTGTGTCTTTCATAGCGACATTGCTTTTAAGTAACGATAGATTAAAGTGTTGTTAACCATTTTAGTAAAAGAATATAACGATTGTCTTTATTATTTAAGAGTAATTAATTTTTATAAAAATCTCGAGCAGCAATGTAAAGCAAACATTTATTTGACGTTTCTGAGAGGAAAAGCTAGTTTCGTTCTCATTTTAACACGTTCGCCTCCGGTACTGTTTCACTAAGTGCTTAAACTATGCCAATCGAAATTATCTGATAGAAATCCTATGCCAGTGACACGCATGTGTGACCGAAAAGATTGTACTCCTATGCCGGTGACACAGCACTGTGTCAAAAACGTTCGTATTTCGATGCCACTGGCATAGGAGTGAGAACTTGATTAATGCTAGTGGCATAAGAATAAGATTACTTTGATCACGTATGTGTGTCACTGGCATAGGAGTACAGCTTTTTCGGTCACATATGTGTGTCACCGGCGTCGAACGTGTTAATTCGATCAAATCATTAAAGTAACTGCGAACTGTTGCCGACGTTAACTTATTAACTGAATTATCCATTACTAGAAAATACTACAATTTAAAACATGCGAGATTTGGACTACACTAGCACAACAAATTTATATCAACAATTATTTCTGTGTCTTACTGTCTTAGCCACCACATTTTGAATCGTATTATTCACTGAACTGATATAAAAAACCACTGCACATACATTATCACTCCTTAGAAATCACATAACCTAGTTCAAACATTTTTATTAAATTTATTAGGAATGTCTGTTGATCAACAAACTTGATGTTATCTTGACACTTCAACTCAATCAATGTGATGTTTTCAATCGGTACATAAACAAAACGATTATCTGATTCCGCCTTCTTAGTTAACACAAAATTACTTAGCGCTTAATCGTCTCTGTCGCACTTTTAAGAACGAATGACAAAGGCGGAAAACAAAAATACGCTACTGAGCGATAGCCATTGGCAACTTGGCTAGCACCCTGAGCTGTTAAAGGCGGAAACACACTATTAAAACGCGACGCTACGCAACGTGTCGCCACCCGATGTGCACCGTGCACATACCCAACACACGATGCCACGACACGCTAGTTATTTCTGAACATAGTTGCCTTATGGCAGTGGAAGTATATAGTCGTGCGCTATGGATTTCATACATAACGAGTCAGATGATGATTTTGAAGAAGATTTGATGCATATTTTGGGTACATATATGATACTTAAACGACTCAAGAATCTTCCTATGTCCTAATCTCCTCCATTATTTCTCACTGTATTGAACTAAACTCATGTCATATAGAACAGGATATCGTTTAACCAACTCAATTAATTGTTCATCAGTCATTTTGCAATAAAATCAATTAATCTGGTGTAAATATATTAATATTATGATCTACGTGCGAATGTTCTCGACCGACTGACGCGTGGCGTCGGGTGTTGTCTACAAGCACACTGCGTGTGACACGTCGGGTGGCGTGTTTACCCCCACCATCAACAACACATCGATCTATGCGGTTTGGATCGGGTGGCATGTGTGCGCATAACGTGGCGTCGGATGTTCATAGTGTGCTCTTGGTAATAGAAAATGATACAACTTGATACGACTCAACACGCGTCGCGTTTCGTCGGGTCGCGTCGCGTTTTAGTAGTGTGTTTCCTTTTCTTATGAACAAGGGTCATGATTTTTGACGGACTTGTCATCGAAAAGTGTCACCGACATGTAGGATGTAGATAGGTAGGTAATTTATTGTAATTGTCAGGATGTCACTAAGAGCGAGATTTCAATGAAATCATATGTCAATTCTTAGGTTTAATTTATTAGTTATTGTTATTACTGATACATTGCGTGCTAAATATGCTAAATTTCAGTTCATTAAGACTTGTACTTTCACCCCTTAAAAGCAATGTCGTTATGAAAGACACACACTGTATACACTCAATATGTCGGAAAATAAATTTGTGAATTGGGAATAAGCATTATATATGTACGTGTCTCAGTTTTCAAAACATTATTCATACTAACCTCAGTGCCTGTTTGGAGTCATTATCTGAAACAATATTTTTCGTTTAAGAGAGGGCAGAAATCGTACTAAACTACTAATTATATGGTGTATAAAGAGCAGAGTTCTTTATAGCAAATAATTACAATTCAGAATCACATTTAATACTAATATGAAAAGGTCATTAGAATGATGGATTTGAGCATTTTCCAATAGTAGTTTATGCAACCATACGTAATGAGAGGCATTAAAACACGAATCTGTTTTTATGAACAAAGCGTAGCGGGTTTCATGGCAGGTTCACACGAGTGTTTTGAGACTTAATTACGTATAATTAGGCCTTAAAAACGTAAACAGTCAAATGTAGTCCCTATTTTCATATTACTTGAGATCGAATGTCGTGCGGTTTATATTAAGAGAACGCACTGATTTCACATTTCATAACGATATTATCATACGTCGCACTCTAGCGGGCAGTTTGGTGGCAAGGTAAGGTTTGCAAAAAAATCTTAACTTACGAGTATTGTAATGTATTTAGTATTTGTAACAGTTTATTAGAATTAGTTACCGGTTATCAATTCTTACTTTTATTAGTCTAACGTACTCTTCAGTGATAGCCTATTTAAGTGGCCACTTAAAAAACAAATAAATAGCTGACATGTGTCATTACGACTGTCGTTCATACTTATAGATTTTATTGTTGCAGTACCGTCTATTACATAGAAAGATTTGCTTTATTTGTTGAATTGCATATCTATTTATTGCAAATTTGCAATGGATCGTTGTGGATACACTAAATAGTCGTGAAGCCATTGCGATTAAAGAAGCAAAACGTGTATTTGCTATAGCCAGCGTAGAAGAGGAAGTGAAGTTTATTCATACACATTTCTCCGAGATAAAAAATAACATACAATATTTGAAAAATTCGAATTTTTGTAATTTTTATTTAAAATTGAATGAATACTAAAAAATAATACGTTACTAACGTACTACCTTAGTTGCTAAGATATTTAGAATTGTACATTATAAATACTAGGTACCAAATACTAAGTACAAATACTTCTGATTATTTGAAAATTAATTGATGTATTTGTGAACCTTATCTATCATTTTGACGTGCCACCAAAATGCCCGCTGGAGTGCGACGTATGGATATTATTAATATCTGTGGAAGAAAATGCGGGAAAAATATAATATTCATACCATTGGAAAACTTTACATAGCCAATTTGCATTACATATTTTTAGTATGCCCATAGTAAAAATTCATCAATATGACATCAGAATTAACCCTGTAAAATTTTAATGCTGAATAAAAAAATCACCCTGTACATATTGCACAGATGTAGTGCATAATTTGTTTCCTTCGGCTTTTCACGCAAACATCCGAATTTGTAAAGCTTTTACAATGAACTTCAGTATTCATTCCACTGAAGCTAATTGAGACAGACAGATAAACTCGATCGTTTCCGTGGAAATACGAAAGAAAAAGATTATACATTTACATAGGGTTATTATAACTATTGGATAAACCTTAAAGGTTATAGATTTTATTATAATATGTATTCATTAAATAAAAGATAATTAATAATGGTTTCTTCATACTACTCAACGACAAAAAAATATGGAAGCCACACGCCATACTAATTTGCCATTCAAAAACGGTCCTGAATTTTAGTTGACAAATGTCACCCCCTCTTTAATGCATCACGGCAATGAATTTCAATGTCAACCTATAAAAACATTAGCTTTTGCCCGCGGCTTCGCTCGCATATAGAGTGGATTTGTAGCACTACAAATATAACACAATTACGTATTGTAGGAGTTGCATTCGATTGGAGACAGAAAAAATGGATCTAGTGTGTTATTGAGTGAATCAACTTTTTTCTGTCTGTTATTACCATGGTTACGGTCGTATCCTCCTTTTTGAAGTCGGTTAAAAAACCAAATCCGATTCAGACCATTGTCTTATGTTGCATGTCTGTAGGCGGCCCATTAAGGAAAGGGCTTATTAACACCAGAAAAATGTATGTTTGCATAGTTTAAATAGCATAATTTTGCATAAAACCAGCGTGACTCAGGCAACCGTAACCATGGCAATAACAGACTGAAAAAAGTTGATTCACCCATTTATCACACATCGGACTCGGACGGCAGACTACGGGGGTTAAAAGGTTAAATTCAATTCTTATGATTGCTTAGATACATAAGAGCAGTAGAATAAATTAAATAGTGTCGGCCAAATTTCTAAGTCATAAATACAACAAAGTAATAAATCAGACGTACCTGATTTTAGCAACGTGTTGATCAGATCGACGTCGACCACTTCTTCGAAGGAGGGGCCGTTGTTCTCGGAAAAATGGAAGCCTTTAAAAATCCACTGATGAATACCCTCCCTGTGAAAATGATATTGAAAAATATAAACGATTTTTTTTTTAATTTACTTAAGTTAATGTTAATACATAAAATACCAATTAGGTAAGTAAAGTTTTACAACTGAATCACATGAAAATATAAAATAATATAAATTATACAAACTTAAATTTGTACATCTTTCTAAAAACTTTACATACCAATGGGTGTCCTACCTGGGTTTAAAAAGAAAACTACTTATAAGGAACTCCTTTTTAGGGTTCCGTTGTAAACTAGGAACCCTCACAGTTTAGCAATGTCCGCCTATTCGTCTGTCTGTCCGCAGCATAGCTCATTGGCCTTTAATACTAGAAATCTGCAATTCTGTACAGGTATACATACTAAGGAGCTCGGGAATTAAAATCAACACTCGAAACAAAAATCTACCTTGCTCTCTAGTTGAACAAATAACAATTATTTTGCTGTAATCCTATAAAGTATCGTTAAATAGGTCTTCAAAAAATAATAACGCTCCCAATAATCTTTTTTCTAAACACAATATTTTCAGAGAAAACCATTCCAGAAAAAAAAAAAATGTTGTCTAACTTTTGATCCGTGGTACAGAATATAGAGAATTTAATAGAGAATCCGAGCTTATAGAATACTTAAAAACATAACAAAAACATCAAAGATCTATTTTATTATATGCATAGTATTGCATAGTGAAACCTAAGCTAGCTATAGCTAGCGACTTCTAAATACGACATAAAATTGATGAAAAACACCCTTAAACCATGACCATTGCGAAACTTAAACAAAGAGCTAGCCTATCAAAACGGAAAATAAAAATAAGCAAGTTTGAAAATAGGACTTCGCCATTTGGTAAAAAACACTGCTGTTTAGTAATGGATGTCACGGTGAACGACTTAAAGGTAACTTCAATTAAATATTGTTAGCATAGTAACTATTATTTTCCGAGTATCAATAGGCCAATTAACAAGAATATTAAATGAGCAAAGGATGTTTATTTAAAAAGTTTTCCTACAGAAGACAAAATTAGAGACAAGAAAAATGCTAAGTTTTGTTTTTTCCGCATCCATGGATAAAGTATCATAAAACAAAAGTTATACTCCATAGTCTATGGATTCAAGTAGTTTTTATCTTGAATTATTAGATATTAAGAGACGTGCCTGTTCAAGAAAATAATAATGATATTATTTATTTAATATAACATTAAACTTTGTCCAGATTTCGTTCCGCATACGTTATATCAATTTCTCCATTATTTAAACTTCTGGATTTTAGTAATGGCTCTTCTTATTTTACCATTTTGGGTCAAGTAGTTCCGCCATGAGTCTTAACCGATTCGTTGCGTGTTCCATTTTCAAAAACTTTTATCTATGGCGGCGAACATTTTTTTCATGATACGCCAAGCGTGCCTTACGCCATAGAATATAATATGATGACACGCCTATCGTGTCACACGCCATTCATTAAAAACATTCATGACACGCCTGGCGTGTCATCCGCACTGAAACGGTTAACTAAATTACAATACTGATACTACAGTAAACTGCGAATCTCGTGTGCTTCAAGTATGACATTATTCGTTTCGGAAAATCGCACTTTTTTGGGACTGAACTTTTGCATTAAGCATTGTCTGAAGTAATTTTGATTTTGACGACTTTTAAGCGAATGCTTTTGGATATTGGATGAATCAATTAACAGTCCCATGGCTGTCAGAACTACATGGGACTATTGTGTAACAGTGGAGACTGATTTTACTATGGCTACTTTATTTCGTGAACAAGCTTTATTTCATGGCATGTTTGAGAAAAACATATCGTAGACAACTTATAATATGGATGAAAAAAATCGCGGATAAACGCGTATAAAATAAACGCGTAATATATTGGCGTGACGCTTGCTGAGCGCGTTCGTATTACTAGAACCATCTATAAAGAGGTCGGCGTGTATGTAGTTATAGCACAAACTTGTCATTCTCGTATTCCTCCTTGTCAACGTGCACGGGGCGGAGCCGGCCGTGCTTGTCCTCGATGCGCTGCGCCAGGCGGTTCATAATGACGGACACGCCCTCGCGGTACTTGGGCTGCGTGCGGTACGGTGTCATCAAGTTGGACGCCTTCACGAAGTGACGCACCTGACGACCAAATTTCACTGACACAACTCTCCTTATTCACTAGTTATGCACATCTATGCATACCACACCTGCGTGATATCTGTGTAAGTAATATCAAACTAGGTTTCAACAGACATTCTCTGCGATTGCCTAAAGCGTGAGCACTCTTAAACTGTCGCTAGTTGAATAAAGGTTAATACACTAAAATATTATACAAGTATTAGTTTACAACAAAATAGACCAGCTAAAACAATTTTATTCCTTGTCTAATGCACGACGATAAAATTCTCGAACTTTGCTTTTGACCCGACGCATAGAATTTTGCATGGAATAATTTGTGATAAATTTCGTACATTTAATCCACTTTTTTTATTAATCAGGCAACGTTGTGGCCGGTTGGGATGTTTTTATATAAATTTTGTTTTTATATTTGCCCAGTATTTTTCTATCAGCCGTAATTCTGGGCAATTTGGTGGATTTTTTTCCTTTAGTACAACATTGGCAGCATTCATAATTATACCACTCCATGGCTCTAGATGAATAGTGACAACTTGCCGATTCTGGCCAAAATAATGTCGAGCAATTATGCTTTCGAATAAGTGGCAACAACTTCTTATTTAGGCATTCCGATATATAAATATATCTGTGTTAATTGTGCCAGTGGTTACAAAAGGCGAACTTCTCATGCCGCTCTGACAAATTGACTGCCACACGAGGAACTTTTGGCAAATTTCTCGACTGGAATTACTTTTTCTGATTCAGACTCTGGTCGTCGCCGGAAGAAAAGTATTGATTACCTGATATTGATTTGAAATCATCCTTTACATACGTTTCGTCATCAATAATTAAGCAACCTGTATTTTGAACCAACAAGGCGTACAGTAGTCTAGAACGTCGGATTGCTCGATTATATTGAGAAACCGTTCTCTTCGGGGCTTTTTGTTTTTTATAAGTAGCAATTCCGCAGCTTATTTTTTATTTTTTGCACATTACTTTGGCTTGTTCCAATTTTTTTGGACACATTTCGAGACGAAATAGCCGGATTGTGATCAAACAGCTAACACACTTTTAATTCTATTTTTTCGTCTCGTTTTCTTGTCGGACAACCCTCTCGCTGCTTTCAGTAGTTTTACCTTGTTTTTACTTTTTTATGGTCCTTTGTACTGTTCTTCGAGTTGTATTGCACGATTTTGCAAGTTCCAAAGTAGTTATACCACGTACCGGAAGGCGTAGCGTGGGTAGGCCACCCACAAGGTGGACTGATAACCTAGTGAAGGTCGCAGGAGTCCGCTGGATGCGGGTGGCGCAGGACGCAGGGTGGCAATCTTTGGGGGAGGCCTATGTTCAGCAGTGGACGACTTTCGGCTGATTTGATGATGATGATGATGATGAAGTAGTTATATAGGGACTCATAGTATTTTTTTGCAAAATACAATTTCGAACACTTTTGTCCTTTGAAGGCATCTTGAAAGATAAAAGCAAGTGACTATTTATTTTTAAGAATAAAACATGCCAGTACGTTCTAAATTTTGAATGTTATTTAATTTTTATCAAAAAAGTCGAGTCTAGGAAAAAAACTGAATTATGTTAGCGACAATTTAAGAGTGCTCACCCTTTACGACACGTCATGTTCATGTCATAAATTCACGGATAACATGGTCAAAGTCAGAAAAGGCGGAAGAGGAAAATGACACGTGTAGATTTCCACAAACTTTTAAAGGATTTTTAACTGAAAAGGAAACATAGCGATAATTTTTAGGCTTCTGTCTGTACATCTATCTATCTATCGTATAGCTGGATTCATATATTTTCGGGATGTTTTAGCTACAGAACCCTAAAATATGAAAATATTCCGGCCAAGTCGGTAACAAAATCGATTAATCTTGGACAATTATTAGAAGTCACCAGAAGAACGCAAAACTGCTAAGGGAGTCATGTTTACGCCATTACATAATCATAATATTAAAATTTAGAGATACTAGTTTGGAAAAATGATTTTTTAATTAATATGTATATGCTCACGAGATAGTTGTATCTGTGCCAAAAGCAGGTCATGTGGTTAATGATGGTGCGCGGATGGCCCTGCTTGGAGCACAGCGTGCAGGTGTAGGACGGCTCGTAGTGCGCCTGCTCGGGCGGGTGCTCCACCAGGTACTCCAGCCCCAACAGCGGTGCCCTGCAACCATGACCATACTCACCACTAGATAACACACATCTCTACACTTCTAACTACTATTTAATAATCTTTTTACTATTTAATAATAAATCTAACTACAATTACTACTCAGGTGTCTTCTTAAATGCAAAATGAGATAATAATCATTAAGAGGAAATAGGAGCTGTAAGAGTAAAAAAATGCAATTTGAAAGAACTATTGCTAATGCTTTGTACGGCCTAGAGCTCTGATACCTCTAAGCAGGGATCGGATACCGATTTTTTTCTCCATACAAAAGAACAGTTCTAATTTCGTTTTTTTTTCGTTCTTTTGTGTATAAATTCTTTGCTCATGGAGTAATTGAAAAATATGATGTGGTTAATTACATAAAATGTTGAGTATTACATAATGAGTAAAACATTTTGAAGTATTGAGCTATTTCGTCGTTTTTCAATAAAACCGGTTCAGATCCCTGCGTCTACAAATGTGGTTCCGCCTTATAATACCGATACCTACGTAAAATTGGCGCTTTAAAAAAGGAGAATTTTGTTATATTCTGTATAATGTTGTATTAGTGCATCATAACATTTTGGTTTGTTTTTATGCCCCTGCCGTACAATGTGAATTTTATTGATGTTTGTTTTTTTATATTTTGATCTCGAATTATTCCAATTTAGTACTCACTTGACGTTGTCGACTATGCTCTGTATGTGACACGTCACATCTCTGTACTTGCTATACTTCTTGTCAAACTCCGAAGCGTCCTTGTTGTGCATGTCCACCTCTTGTGCCATTTTTTGCAACACCTTCTCGGTTGCTGAAGCAAGGATTATCAATCTCTATAATTTAATGTCGCATGTTCCCGCTACATAGGTAAGGTCCATCAATTCGAACCCTAGGACACACTAGAACCACGTCAAAATGAAAGGTAGCTTGAAATGTCTTACAATCTGATTGGTACCCCCACCCCCCGTTCTTTGTTGATACTCCAAATTGGATACTACAAAAATTGGAAATTATGTATATTAATACTTTTTCAACGATTTTTAGTTTGATCAAAATTATCTCTTATAGTTTTTGAGATAAGTTGATGTAACTATAATGTCTATATTGCTGCTACACAAGGCCGGTTTTATTCCACAAACTTACATTCCTTACATACCTTCAGTTTTATTGGCCCCCCTTTCAGTTTGTATGAAAGGGTGCTCGTCGAAAAGGCTCAGAGGCCAGACGTTTTTCATCGCTATCTTGATCTTGTGTTTTTTCCCCGAAATATGAGTCTGAAATATAAAAAAATATATATTTTTTCGGATAATGGGTTTCGACCGAGAGTATATATTGTTACCATTACTTTATTCCTAATGTGAAGACATTCTTCAGTTCTTTAACCTCGTACCTACATTATGACAAAAATGCCAAATTTAAATGGAAATTTGTCTAATTGAGATAGAGTTAAAAAAATATTGAGCCTTGTGTACTTTGAGTAGGTAGCTTATAGGCATGAGGTAACCTACAGTGGTTTGCCTGTCCAGCTAACGAAGTAGCAATTTACAGTTTCGTAGAATAATGATACTTTATACACGAAACGAGCATAGAATATTAAATGTACAGTCAGGGGCATAAATATATATACAATTTTAGACCTTATATTCCAGGGCCCTATCCCACAAACGTTACAATTGTAAATTACAATTTACATATTACATATATGTAGATAATACAAGCGAGCGTATCACAAAAATTACATATTACAAATTTGTATCGGAAAATTTCTACAAATATGTAATTGTAGTGATAAATCTACAATTCGGTGTATCACAAAACTTTACATATTACATGTAGTTTTCCGGGAAAATTTACATATTTGTAGTCTACAATTGTACGTAAAAGTTTTGTGTTACGATGAATTGTAATAAAATGCGTACAATTTTGTAGAATTGTAGCTACAAATCTACAATTTTATCACAGCGTGTAAAAAGTACAATCTCATTACAAGAGCTCCTTTCTACCTTTATGGAGACCATTCCCTGACGCTATCATTTTAGGAGACAGCGGGTATAGTTTAAAAAAAATGGTTGCTGACCCCAAGCATACCCGTACAGATACCAAGAAATGCAGCATTAGTAGTACGGTCAAATCGTACATTAAACTCGCAAAACATGTAGTAAAGCTGCATTTTTGGTTTGTTATTTAGACACCATAGGGCAGTATAAAACCACATTTTGCAAGCAAAAAAAAGTTGTGCTAGCTGCGTTATACGTGAAAAACTGTGAAATTTACTGTCTATTTTTAGTTTCTGATTTTTATAAAAAAAGCCTTACGTTTTTTGACAATATGTATCAGGTAACGTTAAAAGATGAATAAATTTGTAACAAGATGAGATAACATGCATTACCGTAGGTCTTATAGTTTCAGAGATTCGAGACTTCAAATAGTACCCTGTTTTGTAAACTAGATAAAATGTTGAGTTTTGCTAACGTTTTTGGTTTAATATCGCCTTACCTAATTATGCTACGAAAAACATGAAATAATTATCTTATAGCGCAATTAATATTCTTTCATTTAAGGGTAGAATCAGGTCAGTAAACTTTGTAATTGAAACTAAAAACGCGAAATTCAAAAAGCAGGAGGTCCGCTATCTAAGTTTTTCATACAAATGGCAAGTCGTGTTGCAAAGCTGCAATTTTTGTATATATTATAAAGGCTCTATAGGGATGTACGAAAATGCACATTACAAGAAAAAAAAAAGAGATTTAGGTATAGGACGTAAAAAAACTGAAAAAAAATCTGACTTTTTTTAGTTTTTGACGTTTAACTAAAAAACTATAACTTTTTGATACTAATTGCTATAAAACTATGAAAGGATATTAAATTTGAAAGGATTTGAGCTACCTTGCATTACCCTAAATTATATAGATTTAGAGATACGACATTTCAAAATGTGCCTTCATTAAGTTAAGAAAATAAATGCATGTTTTGAAGCCTCGTATACACCCAACTATAAGACTTATAGTAATTGTTATCGGCTCAATTAGTTCCAAATTTAATGTAGTTATTATCTACAATTACTTGTTTTTCTTAGCGCGAACGTTTTGCCAATATTTAGTGAATAGCTTTTACGTAACCTAAAATTTTTTATGTCTTGATAAAAGGGCACTTTATGAAATGTCGTATCTCAAAATATGTATAATTTACGGTGATGCAACGTAGCTCAAATCCTTTCAAATTTAATGTTCTTTCTTAGTTTTATAGCAATTAGTATCAAAAAGATAATAGATTTTCAGTTAAACGTCAAAAACTAAAAAAAGTGCGATTTTTTTCCGTTTTTTACGTCCTATGCCCAAATTATTTTTTTGTTTTTCTTTTAATATGCATTTTCGTATATATCTATAAGGCCTTTATATTATACCAAAATTGCAGCTTTGCAACTCGACTTGCGATTTGTATGAAAAACTTAGATAGCGGGCCTCCTGCCTTTGGAATTTCGGGTT
>JALPQI010023030.1:0-12925 GCA_025490895.1 Thaumatotibia leucotreta
CCTTTATGTCTGAAGATGTGATGTGGGATCCAGTACGACGTAGAGAGCATTGAACTATTGGCGTATTAATGCAAACTTTAGAGTCGTTACTTATGTCACGAATACGAGAGACTATCGAATAAATACAATATAACTAGGACACTCATAGCCACTTGCCATAAAACACTCTCGGTCAAAAAACGGGTATAATTTTTCATAGATAATACTGTATAAATGGAATCCAATTTAATATCAAAATGTATTGGAATTCCTCTGATTTTTCCATCGAATCCAAAAAACATAGGTTATCGTTCGTGGATATAAAAATAACAAGTCATGATTAAAAAGCCCCTTTTGGAAAAACATGGATATATTTCTGGTGGTTCTTTTTAAATACTCTAAAATGTTGCCTGCACCAATCTATCGAACGGTCTGTTGAATTGTATGATTAGATTAATAAAAGAACATTACAATATAAATTGATGTTAAAAAGGATTCTACCTATTCTATCCTGTAAATATTAGACAACTCTCTTTGAGACTGAAATTACACCTGTGAGATCTTACGTAAGTTATAGGGACGGAGGAATAAGGAATGAGATAGTGATATTCACCTCTCATTCCTTGGTATAGCTCCGTCCCTATAACTTACGTAAGAACTTACAGGTGTAGGGGAAGGTAGCCCAAAGAGGGCATAGCGCCCAAAGAGGGCACTGGATTTTATGTTGCCATTTCAAAATGGAGCGTGTTTGTAACACGTGACAGTACTCCCCGCCATACTCGCGCATCTCGTGTCATTCGTCCGGCTAATCTATGAGCACGCCGTTACGATATCTAACAAAAACATGTTTTTTGCGGCTTTTTGAAAAATATTTCAACGTGTGAGTCATGTGTTTTCTCATTTTCGATGCTTGCAATGCTGTCATTAATACCTGTTACTTATTAATTAGTTATCTGGCCGTAATACCCATGGCATTCAATTCCTCGTGTCTCAACATTTTGAGGGTAGATTTTACTTCCATTTTGTGATTGACGAAAAAGGCAAAGCGGGCAGGGTAATATGGGCACTGTCCGCTTTGCCCGGTGTGTTTTTTTACAATGTAAATTTAGTTGAAAACTGGTATATTTATAAAACTAAGCCTCCCAGCATACCAACGTTGTTATGAATGACACGAACTTTAGAGGACCTATCTGTCGAGGACTGGGGTAAATGTAATGACTGCGACTTGTGGGCTCATGTATCTTGGACATGAGGTCCAGAAATCAGGTCCTTTTATTGTAATATATGTCAGGAAATTGAAATATATTTATTTTAATATTAAAAAAGGTAAGTAATAGGTGGTTATGCCTGAATTATATTCATCGTCATCATCATATCAGCCTAAAGACGTTCACCACGGTACATAGGTCTCCCTCAAATATTGCTACAATGACCGCAGCCCGTTTTCGGTATATTAACCGACTTCAAAAAACTGGCCAAATGCGAGTCGGACTCGCGCGCTAAGGATTTCGTACCATTATCAATTTATCATTACGGTTAAATCAACCTATCTCAAAAACTATGATCATAATTTAATCAAACCAAAAATCGTTGAAAGAATTTATTTATATGCATAACATATTATATTCTATTTTTAATTTCGTACCGCGTAGTTTAAAAAATAGGGGGGGACACACTTTATAAGACTTTGAGAGCTGATGTCTCGAAAACGGTTTGGTTAAATAAAAATGTATTTCAGAAACCTTTATATCATTTTTAAAGACATTTCTATTGATGGCCTACACGCTTATGTAGGTACTTAAAAAAATCTACCTCTCAGCATGTATAGAGGGCCCCAACCCCAATATTTTTTATACTTGTACAATATAGTATCATAATTATGTAGCGGTTTATACAACACATATTCTCACCAAATTTCAATACTGTATCATTTATAGTTTCTGAGTAAATCGGCTGTGACAGACGGACAGACGGACATGATTAATCTATAAGGGATCCGTTTTTGCCATTTTGGATACGGAACCCTAAAAAGAAGGAGGTTCTCAATTCGACTGTATGTTTTTTTTTATTAAAAAAAATCTTTTTTTTCTTCTGGAGCGATTATCTCCGAAAATATTGACTTTAGAATAGACCTTTTTTTAAAGTCACTTATTTTTTTAAGTGACCTATTCAATGATACCCCACACTATAGGCTTAAATGATTAAAAAAAAATATCCCCTCTTCACCAATTGTGGAGGTACCCGAAAAAAAATTTTTTTTATTCTACCACTTTGTTGGCATGACTAATATGTATACCTGTACCAAATTGCAGATTTGTAGACTTCTAGTACTAACAGCCACTGAGTTATGCTGCGGACATACGGACAGACAGACAGACGGACAGACGGACATGGTGAAATTATAAGGGTTCCATTTTTGCCATTTTGGCTAACTTAAACTGGCATTTGGCTACCTCCCCTACTAATATAAAATATTTTTTCATTTTAACCCTATTGTCACTATAGGGTTAAAATATGGGATATGTCACACTATAGTATAGTTAACTATAGTATAGTGTGACATATCGTTTGATAGGTAGGTACTAAAAAAATATTATGTTTATTAAAATTGTTTTAACTCCGGCAGTTTCAAAAAGTGAGTTTTTAATTTTTACATTTCTACTTACTATAGGTACGTATCGTATACATATGTTACGACTTTTTTATAACACAGAATTAAAGTGCACTGGGACATATTTTTGAGCATCCTTATGTAAACCTTATTTTGCCTTTGGCTGTATAACAGTTCTGACACTTTAACTAATTTCCAAAAAAAAATCTCAGGTTGTCGATTAAGCGTCCCAAAACCTCACTGGCAACGGGAATGCTTAGAATAGACTGAAAAATACAAATACAATGTATTTGTATTACTCAGGTTTATAACGACAATTAAGCGCAAAATTTAAATAAAAGCTCTGTTTTAGTATTAATTTAATAAACTTTATGCGATGTTATAATATAATATAAAAACGCTGATCAAGCTTACATGTCTAAAGATATCGTACTTAATCGTCGTTACGACCCTGACTGCAATTTGCTTTTTTAATGCCACGCTGATTGGCTGTCCCTAAAAGTGAAAATGCCCAGAAATAGGGTCAATCAGCCATTGCTGATTGGTTACTACGATTTTTTTTACGTTGCAAAAACTATCACAACTTGCCCTAAAACGCATAGAAAGTTATGAAAATAATTGATCGTCGTTTCATTTTATCCGCGGAAAAATACACGATGTATGTATTTAAAACGTGTATAGATCACAACAGGCCATAAATTGAGCACGAAATTGATGTGATTAATTATAAATACGTAGTATAGACCACTTTAATAAGTTGATTCTTTTAGTGAGCTTGCACTTTCTTTTTTTTTGTTTAAGTACTTTGTTTTCAAGAGGTTTTTATTTTATTTCATGCATTGCTTTGCCTAGACTTCAGGGGCAAATTATGGGGCAATACTTAGTTGTTTATAGAGTTAGAAAAACGTATTACTGTTCACAACTCATAATGTAGGTACTTCTACCCTGTATAATGTAGGTACTTCGTGAACTCATATTTTACAGACAAACGGGTCGTAACTTACGTTTAATTATATCCTGACGTTTCGGGCTTGACGTTACACCCGTGGTCGCAGGCAGACTTCGTGAACTCCATAAGATTTCTACTTGTGTAATTGGTGTCCTTTTACTATGAACTTTACTATTAAGTTGCATGTGCTGTTGGATTTCTAATGAATAAATAATAATAAAACCACGTATTTGCAAACCAATAACATAAGGTAACAACATTCCTGTAAATAAGTTGCCAAGACCGAGCGCCTTATTGAATTCCATGTCTGACCCAAATACCTACATATTTACTCAAAGCTTTTCACCAGCGTCGCAAAATACATTCAATGGCATCCCAGCGCTACAACTGAATACGAATTCGTATACCAACTTATTTTTCCAACCTCTACTTTAACTAGGCATCGCAGTAATTTCCACTTTGTCTTGCTCAGTTTAAGGTTCGTTGAATAAAGACGCGAGTATGTTAGTAGGATTTGAAAGTTAGGCGCGTATTTTGTTACTGTTAAACGTGACACATCCACTTATTGCGGAGTTCAGTCACGGATGCTACGTTCCGCTACTGGGCGAGAGGTGGCGCTGTCGCTGAAAATTGGCGCCCAACGTGTGACTAGACGGTTTTTTAAGCAAATGCGAGTTGCAAGTCCAGGTATTTATGTTATTTTGTTTGAAGAAGTTTTATTATTTAACTACCGATGTCTTCTTAAATATTCTAATTGAATACTAAGTACAAATTAGTATTCTATTCCGATTTCTAAGATATAACATTTTGTGGTGCTGTCGCTGAAAATTGGCGCCCAACGTGTGACTTGACGGTTTTTTAAGCAAATGCGATTTGCAAGTCCAGGTATTTATGTTATTTTGTTTGAAGAAGTTTTATTATTTAACTACCAATATCTTCTTAAATATAATACGTTTAATTGAATACTAAGTACAAATTAGTATTCTATTCCGATTTCTAAGATATAACATTTTGTGATATTTAACTGACAGCGTCATATTAAGAAACTATCAAAGTTTAGTAATAACTGATGCAATAGTCCATTGAACTCCATTGTGATGTTAATAAGTAGAGGAGGGTATGGTGTATACAAATTAATATAGCAAATTAATTAATTTAATTTATATATCATTGGGTCATCCTTAAGTAAATCAATTAATAGCAGCCCCACGGTAAACTCAATTTAATCTTGTGATGTGGATGTATATTTAACAATGATGTTCATAAAAGATAGATACATGAATATGCTTAAAAACATAGAAAATAACCCCACACTGTTGTATCAGATGTACTTACCATAGAAAAATCAACTGCGAAAGACTCTGGTTGTCACGGGATTCGAACCCGCTTACTCTGGATTGCCGGTCCAACGTGCTTCCAACTACACCAGACGAACTTCCGTCGATCACGGCGAATTTAGTAAATGGTATTGTGAAGCTAATCACTAGCGACATCTGTACTTAATGTTTCGAAGGTACTACAACCTCAAGCCACTCAAAGACATGTGTGTAGACACATGCACAATCGTCCGCAAAATCGACAACTCTCCGTTGCGTTGAATTTGCTATAGAGGGCGCTGTAATCAATTCATGATTAGAAAACATCAATTAGAAAATAACCATGGCTAAGGAACAAAATATATTTGTGATAAATATAAATAAATGTTCTTGACGGGATTAGTACCCGGGACCTCCAGCTTCGTGGACAGGGACACTACCGACTAAGCTACGGAGGCTGATATTACAGGAACATTACATACCACCATTTATTCATGCAAGCTATTAGAGAAAATCTCATGTTAATTTTGACTATCATGATCTCGTATTCATTATCCAGTAGGATTTTTTAAAGGCGATATTACTCTTATATCGCATTACGTCACTCTCAATTACGATGGTTTCCAAACAAATAACCCCCGTTATCGACTCCAAATCTCATTACATTCCCAGTCTAACTTTCTCACATATTGAGCAAGCGAAAAATGCCTTCCCACCACTAAGCCAAGGTTCAAAGTCAGGCACATCAAATTGGTACGAGGGGCAAAGTTGAATGCGGCCAGTTCAAAATGCGGTTACGGTGCAAAGTCGACCGCGATTCACTTACAGACTCTTTCCTTGGGGAGACTCGTTTTATCTCCGGATTCTCCGACATTCTTCAGTGGGATGAATACATCAAACGTTCGTCTTTAATCGCTTGAAAATTCTCGGGGGAACTTTGAACGCTCTTTTGTATTGTAAAGTATAGATAGTAATAGGTTTTCTTCGGTTCGTTAATGTGCTTGAACGTTGTTGAATTGAAAATGCTACGTTGTAAATCGCAAAATAATAATCATGTGTGTAATTCTTCACATTTACACTTGACAACTGAACATTGGTTTCACGATTGCTATGTACTACTGGAAGAAATAAACCACAATCTGCCGTGCAATTCCCAAACCACAGTAACTGCCAATTTTCCGATTTTCGGTTTATTGGTGATCTATAATCAGCAAATCAAAACGCATAATCCCAATCGATCGGTTTTCAATTTGGAAAACTGGAACATGGAAACTTGAAATGCCAAAAGCAGTAAGTGACTAGTTTTTCCTGCACAATGCAATATAAAGCGCAGTAAAATGGTCTACGGCTACGGTTTTTGGGCTGATACTGACTAAAACGCAGTACAGGTGTAGATTTTTATGATTTTTAGCATGTAAACTGATAGTATCTCGTTTATAAAGAAACTAATTAAAATACAGTATACATTTTTTATGCTAAAAGTGTTGTACTGCGTTTCCAGTTTCATAAATTAATAAGCATAATTACTAGTTAAGACGCAGTAGGAATAAAATAACGATATTTACAGCGGTACGCTACCTTTCAAATAAGTATCGTATTGCCATCTTAACTGCAGTAACAAGTTCATTAATGTACACATTATGCTGTATGTTGTATTACTTTCAATAGCAATAATACTAGCTAAAGGACAGTAGCACCCCAAGGGGCTGCAGTTTAGGCAGTATTTTTATGTTTTTTGACTATTTTAACTGCATTTGGACGTTTATTTTAAGTGGTAAATTCGAGTTAGTTCCATCTGGGACGTTCAGTCCTTGAAGAGAGCTTATAGTGATATCGTTAGAACATCCTGTTTAAGGTAGTAATTCTTGACCTATTTACAATTTAAAACAACCAAGTGTCGTCTGTTGATAAACGAATAAAAACTTATATATTTAAACACATAAAGGTATTATTACCTAATTATTAGGTTCTTAAAAGACAAAAAATAACCTTCTCTCTAGTTTGTCCACATTTAATTTTGCTATGCGAGTTATGGTTCACAGGGGGCGGTATCATCTTATTAAGCAATGCTTTGCCAACAAATATCATCGTTGTGTCATAATATTGTTACATTTCTTCTTGATTGCGGTACCTCGCCGTAACGTATGAAGTAGATTATACATATGAATTATACGAATACCGCCAATACCGGTCAATAATCGAGTATTTTGAAATTTGTATTTACCTGTTTTGAGATTTTTAAGATTGCTACATACTTTTTGGTTTAAGTTTCTTATACGGTAATTCCAGATGCATTTAACAAATTTATTTATGTCAGTTTAAATTCAAAGCTAAACATAAAATATAAAAGTAAATTCTTAATCATTTCTTTAATGAATTGCTACATAAAATATATAAATTGTTATTAATTATTTTTTTTTTTTTCTTAATATTTTACAATTTTATTACATATTTAAGTTATATGTAATAAAATGTGTGTATTCAAGGAAACATATCTGCAACACAGGCTTCGTCAGAGGGCAACAAACGCAAAATAAATCCGACAATGGGATCCGCAACAAGCTTCGTCATATTATCTACATGCTAACATAACAGAACTTAGCTGAAGAAATCATCCCGAACCGTACCCGGCCCAAAAGTCCCCATTATACCGCCCGCGTTGCCGCGTTGAATGGCCAATGAAATCTGTTGGACCAGGTACGATCCGGAACGAGGATCACACCCCCTATCCTTCAGCCGTCGACCCACGTCCCCAATGAATTTCTTTGCCTCCGCAGCCCAAGGTCCCGCAGTTTCTACCGCCACCGGCACAAAGTCGTACGTCGGCTCCAAGGCAGAGTATTTAGAATGCTTTAGTTATTGAATTAGTCACGGATATTTAAGGGACGTTAATTAACATCAAAACGGTTAACTTTCACAACAAATAAAAAAAACATGTTTTTTTGTGTTCATTTACCGAACAAAAAAGAATTAATCATCCCCTATGTAATATCAATATGTCATGTCAAGGTGTTTATTTAACACTGTCTGTCATGCCACGTCAATAGTAGTTTTTCTTAAAATGTTATTATGATTCGGCGGCAATACTGTAAGTAGGTAGATTATTAACGACCTCCACAAACCAGCCGGCGATTCTAGAATAATGACTTTTGACTAAAGAGGTTTCGTTTAATTATCTTATTAACAGGGTGCTTTAACGAAGCAAATTTGTTTCATAGTTTTCTCCAAAAAAACATAACAAAACCTATAATGTGTCATACATAAATATACTCCAGGAGCGGAGTACTATTGTAGTAATAGGTCATAATTAATGACAGTTTATTATCTTATAGGGTTTTGTATTATAATATACAGTATTATAAAGACTTTTTGGTTTACAAGTGACACAAATACGTAAGAAATTATATTAATTTAAATTAATCGTAGAAGTGCTACGCCATAATCAGCCGTGACCTTACTCATTGAAATCATTGTAAGGCTAAATATATTGTGCCATTTGCTATGATTACAACCGATGATGGTACCTGAAGTTGATTGTTATTTCATTGCTGAAGAAAATCTGGTAATAAGCCTTAATTTTTGTCTAATTTTTGTATTACTGACGACAAATCCTTAAATAAACTGCGTTTTTCAAGTAACTTTTAAATCCTTTTTTAACTTCCTTCTGTTTCACACATTGGTATGAAACTTGATAAGCGTGTTTGAATTTCTTAATAATAAAGTTATGATATACTGTTACAAAGTTTTGTTGTATTTTAATTACTTTATTTAAAAAAAACTATATTTTACTGTAGTGAATGAAGTTCGTAGCAGGAAAATTCAATCAAAATACTAGTTAAATTACAGTATACTAGTCCCTTTTACTGCAGTTTAACCTGTAAAATGCCGCCTATCTCTATAAAGCACGCAAAATTTGTGCAGTAAGTGGTCATTTTACTGTGTCTTAATTAGTAATTGTTATATTTTTCCCTGTTTTTAAAAGCGCAGTACAAACACAGAATTTCGAAAAAACCACATATTTAATTTTAGAAAAAGCAGAAGCATGTATTTTTTAATTTATCATATTGTATGATTGAAATACTTTATTTTGCACTAAATAAAATCTCATTAACTATCAAATCTTGGAAAATATATTACTTTAAAACCGTTTTTTGCTATTATCTCAAAATCGATTTTAGCCAGTTACTGTGTTTTAGGAATTGCACGGCAGACAACTGTGAGAATATTTATACCTGTACCAAATTAGTGCTGCGTTCTTATTGTTTTTTTAAATCTTTATGTGCATATACAAACGTATGTTTTTCGAATTTTCCACCAAAATGGCAATATTTACTAGTAAAGTATTAAACTGTCAGTATTTTTATTTACAAAATTATTGTGACTGATATAAATCGTCGGGAATAGTGCAATACCGCGTAACTAACAAATTCAAATAGGGTCAATTTGTGTGTCAATTTTTTTATATTTGAATTCTATCTGCTTTGGTAGTTACGCGATATTGCACTATCCCAGACGAAATTTCAAAGTGTTACTAATTCACCTAATCAGGTTTCTAGAAGATGGTTTGGACCGGGTAATTATGCAAACAAGATAATAATAATTCTCGTTTTCCCCGGTATATTTAGCTTTAAGAGACTTGTTACGGAATAATAAAGACGTTCGCATACTCTACATTCCGCTCACGAACTGATTTGAATTTAGAATTCTTGCTCCATTGGCGCTAGCGTTGCTAGGTTTACCTCAGCAACAAGCAGATGATTATTTTATCCCAAGCTAAAACTGTCTTCCATATAAAAAGTTACTTAAAGTACTACTTATACATATTTTTTAACTTATTTTTTCTCTTATTTTATTATTATTTTTGTTTCTATTGTGTGTGTTTAGTAATTAAGTTATTTTGATTTGTGTTATGGTGCTGTACCTTAGGCTCAATAAATTATTTTCTATTTTATTATATGTGTTAGTTTTTAGTAAAATGTCCCACTTTGTCGCTTACCATAAAGACAAGATTTCCTTGTATCTTCATATGAATAAACTGACAAAGCGGCTTTTTGGCAAACGACAAAGTGGGACGTTTTACTAAACTCACTCACATATTATGATAACATTCTGTAGTTTTTCAAATATAAGTTTGTACCTATATTTTATGAACACCCAACATTTTAGTTTTGTTTTCTAAGTAATGAAATCGGTGGTAATTGAGCAATCTGAGCAAAATAATATTATTTTAGGACTTTAGTAATTTTTTTATGCATGCGCACTCGCCTGTTTGTTAAATTGCGAATATTTTAAAGCGAAAATAGTACTTATAAAATCAAAAGCATCTCTTTCAATGTTTAAAATTTTAGTTAAAAAGCTGGGGAAAGAAACTTTACCTTAGCCCGTCTGGTGCATTGAACAACTTTTTAATAGCTAATCCTTCTTAAGAGCGCAACTTATCAGAAGATTCTTGCCTCTTACGTCATTTTTAATAACTTTTGCGGGCTGTAAGGCAATGGTCTATGTTTGTATTCGTTTTTACAGTAGTTAAGTCATTTCAATCTTGTACGCTTGTTGAGCGGTGTTGGTCTGGACAAAACCACCTTACTTTACAGAACTTTCAATTCACATAGGTCTTCTTAATACCAGGATAGCCGAGTTGTTCAAAGGACTGAATTTAAAGTTGTGCTAATTAAATAGGAACTTCTAGGTGAAAGAGACACGCTCAAGACTGGTAACTTTGAAAAATTCCACGAGTTTGACAGTAACTTAATAAAAACTATGGCGGAACACTGAAGTTAGAGAGTTCAGAGCTGTTTGTGTCATTTCTGATCCGTAAATATTTTGCCTACGGTCGGATACAGTTTTACCTGGTATTACTTTTTGAAATTTGTTTTTGTTTGCTATTCAATTTGTTTCTTTGGGCTACGAGTACAAACCAAAAACACTTAGTGTTGCCTGTGTTTGTCTAAGTATGTTTTGCATCAGGTACAGTGTTGTTTTAGAATTACAAATTTATCAATTGCTGGTGTACCTAATTTTGGCTTATATAATAGGTACAATGGAGCATTCCATGAAAACATCTACTTTTTGTCGCTTACGACTCACTATGGTAGCTACCCTAATAAAATATGCTAGCTGCTAGGAAACACTGTCAATCTTAAAGCCTTGATATGTTATGATTATGCCGTAACTCAGCTTGCTAATTTAATTTCTCAAAAGTATTGAAAATTTAGTGTCGCTTACGACATTTTTCATGGAATGCTCCACATATATTATATTTGATTTTTTCTTAAGAATAATCCTAAAAACATGACTCTGTTTTATATTTTTTGGATGTTTTGTTTTTGTATGAACCTATGATTTAGATATATTCATATAATTGGGATTAGACCGGTAATAACATGCAGGTTGTATTAAACATAATATATATAAGTGATTTTTTTAAGCTGTTGTTTATTGTTCATGGAGTTAGCCCTTCTCGACTACTGGCCCGATACATTATTATCACTTTATTTTCTAATTCAAATAAAACTGAATGCCAGTGCCATTTAAAAATTTAGCTACAATTGCTACATGTGTCACTCACATTTAAAAATTTAGCTACAATTGCTACATCACTCTTAGTGAACTGCAAAAAACAAAGTATGTAATTGGCTAAATATCACCACAACACTCTTTGTTTTACTTAGTTCAAACAATGAATTACTGAAAATCAAAACGTTGTCTTTAAGGGAAACCGTCGCTTAAATTTACTAAAACAAAATCGTGCCCAAAATAAGAACATAATTAACAAAAACAAGATTTACGTGCAAATCCTTCGAATCAAACTCCGGGTGGTAAATAAAAAATGGGAAACACTCCATTAATTCCGCATTCATTATACGGATTCACTAAAGACCTACATTCATAAAATCACTCTATCTTGTACAGTGAAAAGCAAAAATTTCTAAACAATCTTTCACCTTACGTCAAAGAAATAAGATTGGAAAAGTGTATACTTGTTATGCTCTGAAACGAAAGCATTAAGGTTGTTAATGAATTGACCAGCTTTAATCTTGTTTCTTTTGCTCTCCTTAATTTGAGCCAGTCACTGCATTAGCATTCCTACGGTAAGTCTACTTAGCATTTCTAAACAAACAGACCAAACGTAAAATATTTAAAGACATTTTTTTCTGGAAAGCTAAATAATTGTTAGTGGCATTTTTATGTTGGGTCCATTTGTAATAATCCGATGAAATCCAGTTATTTTTTGACATGAGAAGGCACTGCATGAAATATGGTTTGCTACTTGGTAAAAACTGAGCGATACATCACGTTTTATCTCTTCTTCAAGTTGATTTATATTTTTGATGTTATTTGGACAATAAAATAAACTGTATTTTGTAATGCTCCAGGTGTCATTTTGTTAGGGCTTGTTTAAAAATATTTTTTGAAAGTACCCAACTAAGAATATCGTTGGTGGGCTCGCAAAATATTTATATCACACGTAACCCATTCATAGGTAATAGCATCCCATTAGATGAGCGCTCCCTTAATTTAAAAACAGTTATTAAAGAAGATACGAGTTATTTCTTTCTTTATTTTAAGTAATGACTAATTACTACTATCAGTCCCAAGTATACGTAGGGCGCCATTATTATAACACTGGCACCCAAACGTGGAACAAGATTTAAACTACTACGAAGCTTAATGAAACTAATGAGAAATATCATTTGCAAGTATGAGCAGCCAACTAGATTCGCTCATTTGAAACAATTTTAGCTATCAGAGGGAATTAGTTGCGTGGCCATTTTGCAAAGCTTGTGGAGGCTGCTTCAAAAGCACTGTATGGGTGCTGAAATGAGTATTAAGAGAAGTAGAGTGGATGTCATGGCTTTATGACATCCACTCCAAAATCACGTGCGTTTTTTCTCAGGTAATATAAAACTAAAACGATTGTTTTCCCGGAATACCGACTGCACAAATAATCTTGAGAGTTAGTTCGTCATCGTTAAAATATCAGAGCACGATGAAATATTCTGAGGTGGAATATCCAACTACTTTATTGAAAGAGAAGATAACAAGTTTTTTTAAAAGTAAAGAGCTGAT
>JALPQI010023031.1:0-13243 GCA_025490895.1 Thaumatotibia leucotreta
TAAATTGTGGCTATATTATTGTATTTCAATATTTATTATATTCCATACAGTCATACATTGTGAAAAACCGTAAAAGACCGATTGCTCATAACAGGAAACCTATTGGATCGAATTGAGTTATATCTATATAGCACATGTCTTTTGGAGTAGCTAGTTGTCATTTTTGTCGCGAACTGAGCTATAGAAATAAATAAATAGAATCAATAAATAAATATCTTGGGATATCTTGCACAAATCAGCCTAACCCAACCACGGGTGCCCACGGTAAGCTCAATTAAGGCTTGTGATGTGGGTACTATAAGCGACGATATAATTTATATATTAGATATATAGGTACATATAAATATTTAAATACATTGCCTCTCTAACGTACGCACATATTGGCTAGAAAGAGAAGCAAACAGCAAAATTGTAAATTGTAACTTCATAAAACGCGACCGTGATGGCGGCTGTATAGGGATGTAACGAATATTCGCATTCGCATTCGCATTCGCGAATATTCGCATGTTTTAAAATATTCGCATTCGTATTCGCATTCACAAAAAAATGATGCGAATATTACGAATATTTTTATCTAATTATTTCGTTCACTTAAGGCAAGAAGTACTACATTGTAAAGTTGACCTTAATACCTACCTAGATGTCTAGGAAAAAGAAATTGCGACTCTAAAAAATGATATTATTTAACTGAATGATGAATAAAATGTTATATTTCAGTATTTTCAGTTAATAAAACACAAATGATACTAAACAAATATATATATATATATATATATTTGTTTAGTATCATTTGTTAATATATATATTATATATAATTAAACAAAACAGTCGTGGCCATTGCGAAGACGGCGACACTGACACGTAGTAGCTTTGGAGTCAAACTAATCGCTTAGTTTTGAATTTACCTACTTCTGAATACTAAGTATTCAGTATAATGGGTATTTCTGGTAAAATGTCCCTAAATGTCACTGCTAAATACTTCTTTAACCAAAGATATTGACGCAAAACGACCTATTCTTTGCGTTTCATTGCGCCTGTGCAATATTTTTGGATTTTGAATGAATGTTTATTATTATTTTGAACTTTATTGCACAATATTGCACATACAAAAGAGTATAAATGGCGGACTTAACGGCTTTGGGCATTTTATACCAGCAATGTATGTATAGGTATGTATGATACCCAATATTCGCATTCGCATTCGCGAATATAAATCGCAAATATTCGCATTCGCATTCGCATTCGCGAATATTCCTAAACCGATATTCGTTACATCGCTAGGCTGTACTACGCCCACCCATTAAATAATTAAACAAGGTCTGTACAATAAAAAAAACTTTATTCTTATTATTGCATACATTTTATTTAAATTGTGACCAGTTTTCCATGAACACTTATTTATGATCTACAAGTGCATTTTAAAACTTACATATAAAATATATGTTCATCCAATGATTGACATTTGGGTCAAAATTCTTTTCGTTGTCTTATTTTGTGTCTCTATAAAACGTGACGCAGTGGTGATTTCTGTATGAGATGATGTTTTGTTTTCATTTCTGATGTATAGATTAAAGTCAAGCATGAAAAGGAAATACAAGTGGTATGAAACAAGACAACGAAAATAATTTTGACCCATTTACCAGATGGCACCCTTATTTTTGGCTTAAATTGAATGCCAATAAAAGGTCAGAATATAATCTCAGAATACTTTACATTTAATTTGAATAGCGACCTACAAATTAAATGAAACTTAAATAAAAAAACATTGTATATTTTACTTAAAAAAAGTAGAATAATCATAATTTGCTACTACATCGTAAGAGTGCGGTTCTACTGACGCGGAGCTGTGCAAAATTGACCAATTACATTCCTCAAATTGACAACATTTCATATTTTTTAGTGCTAGTTTTTATTGTATGTTTTGAAAGAACTCTATATTAAATGATCCACGTATTTTTTTATTTTTCTTCGAGCAGAAAGAGCCTAAGTTACAAACGTCAAGAATCAGCTAAATGACGTCACAAGTGATGTTTCATAAACGTAAGAAAACATGAATGTAGGATTAATATGGATTTGACAACGTTATAATAATAGCAAGAACGAAAGGGATGGTCTTATGAAACTTTTTACTAGTGGAAGTGAAAAGGAACGATAATCGTCCGTCCTTATCACTGTGCCACTATTTTTTGTGTGTGTGTGCATTAGATGCTAAATGTAAGTGCCAGACAAATGCGTTGAATACGTCACTAAGTGCCTGTGTGGCACTTTCTTCTTAGTAGTAAGTGACTATGTCTATCCCTCTTAGTGGCACACTATGTGCGGCCCCTCGTAAGAAAACGACAAAAAACGGTAACAAGTGTCAAATGTCACTGCCAAACACAAATGACATCCCACCCACAAGACTTTTTGGTTATAGTGGCAGCTCTAAATCAGCTATGTGACGTCACTTCCAATTTAAACTATTTTTAAGATTTTTTAACAAAAATCATGCGAAAATAAAATTCATAAATACATTTTTGTGATCTACGTGCCTATATTATCTCGAAATGGTTTTCGATTTAGGGACATCGAAAATTTTGAAATGTCGTCAATTAATTCGAAACACTGTGATGCGGTCTCATTGGCCGAGCTCCTACAGCTCCGCTCCGCTCCGCTCCGCTCCGCGTCAGTGAAGCCGCACCCTAAGGCACTGCTATCATAATTTGTATATCTATTCAATGTCATGCTTTTCCTCAATTACAATTACAGATATATTTTTAAACATAGTGCATATTAAATTATAAATAAAAATAATTAGGTACGGACGGATTTAACAGACTTAGAAATATGTAGATGTCTGGTAATAGTACATTTCGATACAAGTGCAAAAAAATTTTTTTCGACGAGGATGAAAGTTGGAGCCCGATTGAAACGAGGGCGACAATCACCAGAGTTAAAAAAAAGTTTTTACACGTGTATAGAACGACTTTTTTCATAACAAGTACCTTAAAAAGACAAATTTACGCACGTGAAGCCAGTGCGCAAATATTACTTTTCCGCACTAGTTAGAAAAAAATAATTTGTCCTTACTAAAATTATATTTCAGGGGGGTAAGTCACGTTACGTTTTTTATATTTATCGACTTAAAAAAGTGAGTAACCTACTTGAAATATTATTTTAGTATGAATGAGTTACTTGTTCAAATTAAAAATCATTTGTCTCTCACTTACTTTATGTGTAAGGACAAAAATATTTTCTGAATTTAAAGCCATAATCATAATCACTACTTATGCATCGGACTTTTCATAGCACGATCAGACTAATAGCTATGGAGTCGATGTTAGCATTAAATATTTTAAAATATTCTCATTGATAAGTTTAAGCCAAACGATTTTTTTGCATTCTGGCTAATATGTTAAAGTACATAGTACTTTCATAGTGGTAGAACCAATAAAATTATAATAAAAAATATTTTTAAGAGAAATCAACATGTAGAAGGTATACAAATACATTGATTTAAAAATCAGTTGAACTTATTGTGAAAACACAAATCAAATTATTTATTTACTAAATATTTCGATTTGTCCCCACCTCGGACGTTGGTGATCTTGGTCGTTTTTTCTTTGGTATATGACACCCAATATTTATAGTTTAAAAATCAGTGTTTTTAATTATATTCAATTTCATGTGTTAATAGGAGAGGCCTACGTCCAGCAGTGGACTAACATAGGCTGATGATGTGTGTGTGTGTGTGTGTGATGTGTTCCCGATTGTGCACATATCATCGAAAACAATTCCTATTTATTTATTATTCAAATAGTTACTAGTTAATAATATTAGACAAAATGTTTCTTTTAACGACAAATGATGTCGTTAAAATATGAGTGATAATCGAGAAAGTTTAAATCAATAAAATAATTCTAATTTTTTTTTGCCAAATAAATTAATGGTGACGAGTATGAGTATTATCTCAAGTTTAATGTTAATATCGACTCCATACTTTTGTATAACTTAATCGTGCTATGAAAAGTCCGATACCTGCCTGGCAAAGACGTTATTCTGCAATCGTATACGATAAGCGATAAGTCACGTGACCATAATAATGTATGTGAATGGTCACGTGACCTTTAGTACGAATCAGTCGTTCTCATATATTTATTACTTATCGCTTATCGTATACGATTGCAGATTGGCAACTTGGGTAGGCTGCTCATAATGATTAAAGTACATACGTTTATCTACATAATACGGTTCCAATAGTTAACACCCTAGGCACGATACAATAGTCTTTTCACACCACCTATTCGAATACGTGTCTTTTCTTCCCTGCTAGGAGGCATCAAAGTGGCACTTTTCTGTTCAAGGCTTTCTATTGCCAGCCTAAAAAATTACAATGAAATATGAAAATGAACAGTAGGTACGTTCATAATTGATAATTTTTTTTTCAAAATCGATTATTTGCATAATAATTAAATATGTGATATATCTTTTATTTTTCTCATAGGTGGTGTGAAAAGCAGTATGTGTCGCTTGGTATCAAAATGATTTCGTCTTGGGCGTTAACGCTTGAATTCTTCATTACGCTCAGGATTCCACTTTAGAATCCCTCCCTACGGTCGGGATTCAATTGTGGAATCCGTCGCTCCATTCATGATTCAATATACCCCCACGCCGGAAATATACCATTTTGATCCCTTGTGACACAATATACTATTATTGCATACCTCACCAAATAAAATAACAAAGAATTTACAATCTTAAAGGAAGAGGCAACACAAACACAACAGGGTGCTTCGACAAGTTGCCAATCGCTAACGCTTAATCGTCAATCGGAAACGAAAAGCAGCTAACTGTCTTTGTCACACTAATATGAAAGAGCGACGGAGAGGGGAAACTACGATACGCTAAGCGTAAACGATTGGCAACTTGGCTAAGCATCCAGGTGGTCTTATCGTTAAAGAGCGATCTTTTAGACAATCTTTGAGTCATGAAACGATGCAACCACTAGGTGATGAACAAGTATTGAATCAATGGTGTCAACTATTGGTACACTGCCGAGCACTGGGGTGGTTTAAGACAATATTAGTTCTACCGCAGACGACCAGCTAAAGCCCTGAAGAAATAATACCCTGTAGCGGCTTGGAGTATCTTGTGCACCCAGTATAATCTGCAAATAAATTACTACAGAGTACATGTACATTACTATAGAGGCCGGTACGAAAGCGGTTGCCGGCCGAAGACATATAGACCGGATAGGTCTGAGGGGGGCAACCCCAAGTTTCCGGCCAAGATATGTATAGTGCTTTTCTCAAACATGCAATGAAATAAACAACAAAAACATCAAAGTTTTTTTGGCAGAATATCATGATGCCTTTGCCACAAATTTATGTGGAATGGAATTAAAAAAGAGCACTTTGTCGGTCTAGGCCTTCAAGATTTGTATTAAATTCCATTAACGACCTCTTGTACTAGTCGCACCTGAAACGTCATACTTCGCAGCCTATTATAAGGAACATAACAACAATATTTCATTGCATGTTTCAGAAAAAATATGTTTAGTTTTGTTATTAGTTATAAATAACCACCCTAATTCTCCCCGCGGGTGTCGTAAGAGCCAAAGGGGTTGAAGTGTTAACCATTCCTGATAGTAGATGGATGATTGGTAGCAGCGTCATCATAGTGGACACATTACTGCGAACGCCAATCCGCTTGCCCAGCGCGGCGATTATGGGCATTTACCTCCTAATGCGTCTATACGCATAGTTAATAAGAGAGGTCTACGTCTAGCAGTTCACAGTTTAGTAAACTTAAGTGGCAGTGTGCGCGGCATATTGTACATAGAACTGATGGCTGTTGGTCATTAAGGTTCTCGAGTGGCAACGACGTACCTCAAGACGTAGCGTGGGTAGCCCCCCCAAAAGGTGGAATGACGACCTGTAGGCTTAAGATGGGTGTTTAATTCTTTGTCGTTGTTGCCGTCAGGTTCTAACAAGTATGCAAGTGCGAAAGTGACGAATAGCACGATAAATGGCAAACGCATGACCATCATAAGATTCATAAGCCACCTGGTGAAGGCCATAGGAGTCCGCTGGATGCGAGTGGACCAGGATCGCTCATTGTGGCAATCTTTGGCGGAGCTTTATGTTTCCACAGCGGCAGCAAAATTGCACAATATTTTTTGGATTGAAGTGGCATTGTGTGTTTACAACCTCTGTCGTCATTTGTTAATAATAGCACAATTAAAACAGCAAAGCTTGTGGCGAGCTGTTAGGCAGTAACGACCCCACAGACCCGAGTGCTCCCGAGAGTCGGCCAGGGTCCCCGTTTTCGGCGTGTCTTCATATGCCGGATTGAAACCGTGGATCTGTGGGACTCTCATCTCTGGCCTTGATTGGCCGTCCAGAGAGGAAAGCTTTATGCTCCAAGGCTCCAAGGATAGAAGTGTAGGTAAATGTAAGTCAGTCGCGAGTTACTGCAGTAGCTGTTAAGCGGGATCATTACTAGAGGCTACAGAAGCTGACAGACACAAACATTAGCCTCATCCTGCTACCCATCATCAATCTTCACATCACATCATGAGCCTATGATAGTCCACTGCTGGACGAAGGCCTCTCCTATTAAACTATGCGTATAGACGCATTAGGAGGTAAATGCCCATAATCGCCACGCTAGGCAAGGGGATTGGCGATCGCAGTAATGTGTCTACAATGATGACACTGCTGCCCATCATCAATCGTTATCAAAAATGATCAGTGACATTCAATCCCTTAGTCGACTCTTACGACACCCGCAGGACGAGTTGGGGTGGTGATAAACGTATTCTTACTGCCGTCACCACACGGTCAATCTTCTACATAGGATTATTTAGTGATACTTCAATCCCTCAACCGACCCTTACGACACCCACGGGAACATTTTAGGATCACGAGTGCTTATAAGCTGACAATATCGTAGAATAAATCTATCTCACCTGTTAAGCTTAGTCCTCGCATGAGCAAGCGAGTCAGCGCTATCCTTCAGTATAAACTTCCTAATGCCCATCATGTAAGTGCCTATATACTGGTCCCAGTCTATATCAGGCCAGTGTGGGAAGTCGTGTCCGTCTCGTGCGGCATCGACATCGCGACGTAGCGCCGTCAATTGTTCTACCTGGAACTGCCACTCGTGATTGGCGAAGTATTCTCCCGTTGCTGCAGCAAGTTGGAATCGTCGAGCTAGTTTCATCATTCTGAAACGTGGGAGCAAAAATACATGATATATCCTCATTTAGTGTTTCTGGTGTTGGGGTCATTTGCAGAAAAAGTGTACCTTTTAATTTTTAGTTATATGCGATCATGGTCTATAATCAGTGGTCGGATATCCCGGTGCAACAAGGGGTGAATGACCTCAAACATTAGACTAATATGGATATACCACGGGATTCCACAAAATTACATCCAGTAAAGTTTAGTAATATTTTGTAACGCAAAATAAGTGCATGTACATACAAGCGTTTATTATTATGCGATTTCGAAAATTATTTTAAAAGATAGGTTATAAATTTTGTTTAATATGGACCTTAGTACCAAATAGCCTTTTGGTATGAATATCCTTAAATAAAAGAGTTTAGCTTTAAAAATAGAAGCTTTTTACTAAGGCACAATAGGTTCCACTTCTAGAAATTGCGAACGTAAAAATCAGAAATATCATATAATACACGATTATTTTAATCCGTGATCAGGATTAAAACAATATCCATACCCAGCCTAAATTAAACATTTTTGGTTTGGTCTCCCGCAGATACCTCAAAATTTTATTAATTTAAAGTTAAAGAAAAATTGTATCCAATAACCACTGAATGGTACATGGTCTTCCTGAGGTCATCAATTACTAAGTTAGAAAAAATATACCTGGTTACGGATTAAACATCCTCGTGTATGTAACATAAAATCAAACATTTTTAAGCATGAAGACTTGACACACCTATGCAGATACATTAGAGTAAATAATATATGTATTTTATGAAAGAATTACGGCTTACTAGGTTCTATAAAGTTAAAATAGCATATAATTATTTTCTCTAGATTCTCTATTTTCAATCGATTCCTTTCCACATCTAAAATCCATTTGTACGCCGAAAAAGTCCTTTCCACTACGGATACTACGGATGTCAGTGGAGCAAATATGTAAAGAGACACTTCATCAAGTGCGGTATTATTTTGAAATTTGGTCTACATATTCTCTAATGTCATCCAAATCTGGATTTCGTGCCATTACTGTTTCTAATTTAATCTGTGTAGCCATATTCAATACTTTTGTAAAGGGGTGTTTTCACAAACCGTTGTTCAAAACATTTTTTTTTAATTCGGACAAGTTTGGGATTGTTCGACTTAGGATCACGAGCTCTTTCAATCCTACTAGGAGAAAAAAAGTGTACAAAAATGTTTTTTTTTCTATTACGCTATCATTTTTATAGACTTTGTATGGCAATAGCGTAATGGAAGAAAATTACGAAAATTGTGGGACAGTTTTTTTCACCTATCAGAATTAAAAGAGCTCGTGATCCTGAGTCGAACAAGCCCAAACTTGTCCGAATCATCGCACCGCTCGCCACCGACTGGGCGCTCATCCTCACACCTTGCAACCTAAATGGTCGCGCACCGTGCGACTTCCTTCCGCGGACGGTCCGTCTGTGGAATGAGCTCCCTGCCGAGGTTTTCCCGTTGGACTACAGTATGGGGTTCTTCAAAAGAGGAGTGTACAAGTTCTTATTGGGTCGGCAACGCGCATGTGACACCCCTGGGGTTGCAGGCGCCTATAGGCTACGGTGACTGCTTTCCATCAGGCAGGCCGTATGCTTGTTTGCCACCGACGCGGTATAAAAAAATAAAATAAAAAAAAGTGTTTTGAACAACGGTTCGTGAAAACGCCCAAAGATTTCGTTTATGTTCGCAATTTGAGCTGCCTTTTTAAGTATACCTATATATCTATTTTTTTTTCAAACTAAACCCGGGAATTTAGGCCATATCCATATTAACTTTTCTACTTGGTATCCCCTGGTGTTGCACCGGGATATCCGACCACTGTCTATAATACACCATTTTACTCGGCATCGTGCGTACTTTTCAGTTATGAAAAAAAATTATGTCTCTAATGTCACGAAAATAAGTATGTAAATTGAGATTTCTCACTTTAGTTACTCCCATACTAGAGGTATGAAAAAATCTGTAATGAATTTGAGATTTTTTTATCAGTTTCGTTACATTTCGTTTCATACATTTAGTAGGGGAGTAACTAAACTGAGTAATCTCAATTTACATACTTATTTTCGTGACATTAGAGACATACTTTTTTGTTTCATAACTGAAAAGTAGGTACGCAGGATGCCGAGTAAAATGGTGTATTACAGTCCATGATCGCATATAAAAATTAAAAGGTACACTTTTTCTGCAAATGATCCGTTGTTGTTTTATTTTATTATTTTCAAGGGATAACAAACAACTATACAAATACATTTTATGAATGGAGTTAAATAAAAATTATTGTTTTATGTACAGTCAACAAAGTTATCCACGAGTTAATACATTACAACACAGTTATTGAGGGTAGGACAGTACGATTTTGCTATTCTAATGATAGTTTAACTGTATCTCTGGCTAAGTTACAATAGACAAAATTTTGTAATTTACATAGGTAACAAGCAATCAATGTCTTAAATACGTGAGTAACCTGGTTCGATAATATTTTATTATTTTATTATTATTATTAATTAATTAATACACTAGCAGCAGAGCTGATGCGTGTATATTACTGCACTTGTATTTAAATTGCACTATTTAAAGTCTTAAAATAAGTGTCTAGTCTATTTTTGAAAGTATTCACTGATGGTGCACTAACAACAGTTTCTGGTAAAGAATTCCATATAGTCACTACACGATCCGGTAAGAAGTGTTTTCTTGGGTTGCTAGCACACAGAGGCTTAACATTTTTTTTAGAATGACCTCTTAATCTATCATTCTGGCTTAACTTGTACAGGTCTTTAATCTTTGGAACATTGTAGTGACCATGCAGAATTTTATAAGTCTCAATAAGATCGCCTCGCCTTCTTCTATCCTCCAATGTTGTTAGACCTAATTCCTGAAGTCGTTTTTTATCATAAGTAACTAGAATGAGCACTGACATAGCCTTGCGACCCTGGGCCCTCAGCAGCACATCATACAAGAACGCCGGCAGCAGATGACAGGTCACCTCCCAAAACGTGTTCAGGAACCGGGATTCCGTGAACGAGAAGTTGGGGTACCACATCACGTATCTGGAATTATAATTATTCTGTCAGCCTCAAAGCCAAGCCAAGCCAAGCCTTGTTCGTAGCCCCTGCCTACGAAGCTGGAGGTTCCGGGTTCGAATCCCGACGAAGAAGTCAAGTCAAATTATTTTTTATTCAAGTAAGCTTATTACTGCTTATTAATAATCGTCTGACATTATAAAGAGAAAAAAAATCGACTACTTACTGGTTTTTACATTTTTATAAAAAACCTAACTTAAAAGAGAGATAAATAAAGGATAACAAAAATAATTCTTAATGTGCAAGTCCACAATATTATTATGGCGAGGGCATTATTTGTGTATTTATTTATCACAAATATTTGTTCCTTGGTCATGGCTGTCTATGTATTTATTTTAAGTATTTGTATATATCTGTTATAATATATATCTTCGCCTGATACCCCTAAGCCCCTAAGCCTTAAATTGAGCTTAGCGTGGGGCTAGGTCGATTTGTCTAAGATGTCCCAGATATTTATCTACTTATTTATTATTTATTAATTTAAATGTATGCTCATTTAAGGCTTGTGATGTGGGCACTACCTCCCTTACTAATAAACGTCTTGTACCTAACTTAGCAAGCCAATAGTATCGTTTGTCCTTTCGTAAATAATAACCGTGAAAATACCGGCCAAGAGCATGTCGGGCCATGCCCAGTATAGGGTTCCGTAGTTATTCTAAAACGGCTGGGCCGATTATATTCGAAATAGTTTTATTTTTTAGTAATAACTTATTGTGAAAACACAAATCAAATTATTTATTTACTAAATATTTTGAGTTGTGCTTTTATTTTTTTCCCAGTAGTCACATTATTGAATACCATATAAATTATAAATATTGGACGTTGGTGATCTTGGTCGTTTTTTCTTTGGTATATGACATCCAATATTTATAAATTTATAATATTATAGTTTTGAATGTATTGCGAAAACACAAATCAAATTATTTATTAACTAAATATTTTGATTTGTACTTTTAATTTAATTATTTATTATTATTTAATTTTATAGTTTTATTTTAAAATATTATTGGCAACTATAAGCCTATTTCATTCATTTTTTTATATCTTTTTAACCCATGGATCAAAAGTTAGAGAGAGATCACTATTTTTTTATTCAGGAGCTGTTATCGCCGAAAATAAAACCTTAAGAAAAAAACTTTCTTTTAAGAACCTTTTTTTAAGAGACTTTTTCAATAAATACACATAATAGTATTACAGCAAATAAAAAAATCATAGAACGAATTTTTTTTTCTAGTTTTTATTTTATCACTTTGTCGGCGTAATTAATATGTATACCTGACCTGTACCAAATTGTAGATTTCTAGACAGACAGACATGGCGAAACTATAAATGTTCCTTGTTTACTACGGAACCCTAAAAAGGGTGGAGTGTATTACTTTTGCGAGAGCATATTTCTTACTTGGTGGGGTTTTCTCGTGCCCATTTAACACAGAGACGGGTGAACGCCCCCCATTGCAGGGGGCTGATGGACCCTGACGTCACGTTGTAGACTGGACAGCGACCCGCCCTGAAATCGATGGCAAGTTTTAATATTATATCGTCAATAGGTACCCCATACAATGATTGTAACACAGTTGTGATACAAATTGTGATTTTAGTCTAACGACCGTCGCACGCGCATCGGCACATCTGTCGTCTGGCACCAGATATGTCAAGAACCTCTGTAATTCCTGTAGAAGTCTCTAGAAACTTAGGTACTTGTTAAAGCTCTATCTCCAACTCCTGAAGAACTTCTAGAAACTTACTTGTTAGAGCCTCTGTAACTATTATTATTTATTTATTTATTTACTTGTTAGAGCCTTTCCTCCATGCAGCGAGGATGCAAGCGTTCACCACCAGGTCGATTAGCACCAGATCCACCACGTACCGCTCCCGACAGAACCCAGAGCGGTACGTATCGCGAGAGACAACCTATTAAGAACCTCTGCGAATCCTATAGAAATCTCTCTTCTCCTCAGTCGCTCCGTCATTGCTGAGTGAGAGCTAACAGTGATTTTATTCCACATGACGCGGTCTAGGGCCATATGGCCTGCCATCAGTAGGTATGCTTAGCACATGATTGGTATGTCAGTATGTTACCCCGAGATAGATTTCCATCTTTTACTGACTATGTGAATTAAAGAGGGATGGATAGTCTTATCTCGCGGCGACATATTGTCGCACTAATCCCGTGCTAAGCCTGCTGTACGGATTCGCAAGCTTTGTTCATGATGTCAGTCCACCTTACCGGTATTCCACCCCTGGAGCGTCAGCCTTCGACTTTGCTGAGAATAAAATCTCTAGAAACATACTTGTTAGAGCCTTGTCTCCATTCCGCCAGGATGTCGACTGGCACCAGATAAGTTAAGAACCTCTGTGATTCCTGTAGAAATCTCTAAAAACTTTGGTACTGGTTAATTCTCTATCTCCACCTCCTGAAGAAACTTACTTGTTAGAGCCTTGCCTCCATGCGGCCAGGATGCAAGCGTTCACCACCAGGTCGACTGGCACCAGGTCTACCACGTACCGCTCCCGGCAGAAGCCGGAGCGGTACGTACCGCGAGAGATCTCCATCACTATGCCTATCAAAAAAAGAATTAATAAATATCTTGGGACATCTTACACAAATCGACCTAGTCCCACGGTAAGCTCAAGGCTTGTGATGTGGGTGCCAAGCGTCAATAGGTATATATTATATATAGATACATATAGATATTTAAATACATATATAGCCATGACCAAGGTATGTACAAATATTTGTGATTAAAAAGTACACAAATAATACCTTCACCGGGGTTCGAACCCGGAACTTACAGCATCATAGGCAGGGTTCCTACAAAATAGGCTACGGAGGCTAACAAATATCATGAAAAGTTGAATATGTGAGGATAGACTCGACAATCGACAGACTAAAACACAGGTAACTGCAAAATGTTTAAGATTTACGGTCTCTTTCTCAAT
>JALPQI010023032.1:0-25180 GCA_025490895.1 Thaumatotibia leucotreta
CTCTATCCAATTAAAATATCTTTCTTACAGGATTGAGAGTTTTTTTGTTTTTCTAATGCCAGCAATGTCAGCATATTTGATGTTTACCTTCTTATGCCGCGGCCACGACATTGGTCTAATCTAAGCCGACCAGCTTAGCGGAAAACCATACGTGCGAGAGGGAGTACCGATATTGGCATCCCACTCCAACTCATGGATTCGCTCGCCGCTGGTCGCCTTAGACCAATGCCGTGGCCAGGACATTATATTCTTCTCGATTTAAGCACCACTCTTTTCTGTTCTCATTTCAGTGTATCGCAATGCTGATCGCTGTGCGAGGAACTCTGATATTGAACCGAAATATTTTTCGCCCAATTTTACTTCGTAACCAACTTAAGGCAGATGATTCAATTAATATTTGCCAACTTTAATTTGGCCGAAATTTCATTTGGCATCTAAGTAGGTTAGCTTAGGTTGGTACATGATAATAGACATGGGAAAATACGTCAGCGTAACGTTGGTTTGCCGCATGATGATTCTGCCAAATGAACCTAATGAAATAATAGGAGAAGTGATAGTATGCCATAAAATTTTCGACCACATAACTACTAAACCAAAATCCTCCCATCACAATGCTGATTCCGTGAAATTCAGCCTATAGTGTGTCCACGTCGAAGGTTTTTTTTCTCGGTGCCAGCCGCGGCCGAAAGCGAGTTAGCATTATAAAGGCTACCGATACACAATGGGGGCTCTAAGATAACGCTCGGTACTAATTGTGTAATCGTGACACGCAACCTTATCTGTGGTAGGGAAAAGTCAAGACTAGTTACTTTTGGACATTGATACTTATACAGATGTAGTGTAAAATGCTTTCCACTCGACGGACACGTCCGAATTTTTATTGCTGTCACAATTAACTTCTCCATTACACTCAAGCTAATTGAGGTGAAAAAATTAATTCGAATGTTTCCGTGAAAATACGAAGTAAACCAATTTAGCACTATACTGTTCGCCAGTAGAAAAAAAAGTAAGCAAACCTAAAAACTAGCATTATTTCATGATCACATACTTTTACGATACAATCTTGATCTTATCACAAACTTGAAACCTTGAAGTTCACATAAATTTTTAGTTAAATTACTGATATTAAGTATTAGTATTAACGTAAAAATAAATCAACGAACGTGCTATATTTGCTTACATTTTTTTTCTTTTCTTCTGGCCAACGGTAGACGTTTCGGTATACTAAATTAAATATTAGAGTTAATATATACATTTTAATATTATTTACATAATTATATTGCTGTACCTACTGCTGTGCTGACTCTGAACGCCACCCGTACCTGTCAAAATTTAAATATTACTGAAGAAAATAATTATTGATTTGTAGATCCTACCATGGGATACCAGATCCTTACTATTACTATGTTACCAGTTTCACCAGTTCAATTTGGTCAAATTACACGTAATTTCCAACAGAAAAACGGTATCTTTCTCCAGGAAACCTGAAAATTTAGCGCCATTTTAGTGCTCCCAAGACTGTCGTGCGTCAAGTGCTCTTTATTCATATCGCTCTTTGTTTCTATGCTAATGCCGCGGTCACCGACGCGACCTCTCGCCCGCAAGGTCGCTTGTAGGACGCGCGCTCTCTGCCCGGCCGGGCCAATTTACATGAAGACATGCGAAACAGTGCAAGCCGTTTTGAGCCTTAAAGGTTCGGCGGTTGGTTGACGGTTATGTAAGTGGTCTGATTTTTAGAGTAACGTGATCTAAGATGGTGATGGTGACGTAGTTTGTGAAATTTTCACATATAATTATGGTATAGAAGCCATCAATCATTGATGGGCAGCAGCGTCATCATAGTGGACACATTACTGCGATCGCCAATCCGCTTGCCTATTTCGGCATTTACCTCCTAATGCGTTTAAACGCATAGTTAATAGGAGAGGCCTAGGTTCAGCAGTGGACTATCATAGGCTGATAGAAACTAGAAGCCATACAACACGAAAATGGGTTAAAACGGTTTATTAAATTTGCTTGCGTGGCGTGAACGTGCGCGTGACGTGCAAGCAGTGTACCATGACAGTTCAGACGCTACAACGTGCACGCCAAGTACACGCGCATTTCTACGTGCTACACACACACCCGTTGTGGCTCAGTTTTTAGTGTGATTGAATTTACGTATAGGTATACAAAGAAGATAGATGATGGGCAGTAGAATCATCATAGTTGACACGATCCTGTGATCGCCAATTCGCTTGCCCAGCGGCAATTATGGGGATTTACCTCCTAATGCGTCTATACCCATAGTTAATAGGAGAGGCCTACTTTGATGAAGGCCTAACAGTGGACTGAGAGAGGCTGATGATGATGTTAATATACGGCTAATTACATCTCAATCTTTTAACTCTTACGCATAAAATCGCTCGTTATATAGTTTGATTGATGCCGCTTAACAACAAAACAATGACAGCTAACCCAGCCCTAATGATATTTTTAACCCAATTAATAATGATATCAACCGCTCTATCATCAATTCGACTCGCGTCTTCATCGCTCAACAATGGAACGAGAAATTTTGTAATGAATTAACAAATAATTCTAACAATGATATATAGTATGAACAAAATCCGGAACTCGATAATTCATTAATTTCTGGTTAATTAACACATGTAACAAGTACGTCTCAATTGACATGATAATTTGATTGATTGGTGTACAGAAAGTTACAATAATCACACTGATTTGAAAATGGAGAACTCGTTTAAAAATTCCAAATGTAGTTTCTCCGTTTCCTTCTCCAGAATCTATGCATATGTTTTCCCTTGGACGCTCGTATGTAAGAATGTACCTATCTTATTGTTCTGTGTGTAATTGTAGTTGTACAATAAATGTTTTTTCTTTCTTTCTTTCTTTCATATCAGGGTGCGGCTCCACAGCCGCGGAGCGGAGCGGAGCTGTGCAAAATTGACCAATTACGTTCTTCAAATTCAAAATTCGAACCACTGTGCGAATGATGCGGTCTCATTGGCCGGCTCCCACGAAAAAGTCCACCGATGTCCCCTACAAACACGGTTTTTCTTAAAATTGTGGGTTTATGGAAGTTATTTTACGTGACCATAGGAATCAAATATTGCTAAAAAAAAATATATTAACTAATAACTCGGAAGAAAACTCAAATTATCGGGATATACACGCGTTTGTACGGGACAGCCCATGGAATACTCCTGAAGTACCTACCATAAAATAAACCTCAATAGAAAATGTTAAAGCTTGACAAAATCGCCTTCCGCTTTTCTTTGCTTTTACATCAGGTTGCTTCCGGGAGCCATTCTAGATCCATAAGTTATCAATGTTATCATTCATAACGGTGCTACGAGCTCTAAACTGGTCTCTGGAACCGGGTAATATCGAAGTGTGAGTCTGGTAACCAGCGTGGGTCATAATAGGGTCTGTTTGATATTTTATCGCATATTGTTGCATATCTGATAGTTTATAGTGAACTGTTGCTTTTGCAAAGACCGATTCAATTTTGAATTGGATTTATACGGAGTGTAACAAATACTCTGAAGAAATGTATTTGGGTCCGTTTATTATTATTCTGATTAGGAAAATTTAGGAGAAAATATTAAATGGATCAATCACCACTATTACTATTATTGTTACATCGTGTAGATGGGCAAATCCACAAGATCACATCAGTTTCAATTCCTTTTTGTATATTTATATTAATGTAGGAGATTTAAGTAACAAATCTACCTTGAGGTCTAAGCCACACATACAGACATAACTTTTATTAATTAATATCATCATCATCATCATCATCATATCCAGCCGGAAAAACGTCCACAGCTGAACATAGACCTCCCCCAAATATTGCCACTATGACCGATCCTACGCCACCCGCATCCAGCGGATTAATTAATATAAAAACACAAAAATAATTGGTAACTGATACAGTCCTGTGGATTTACCCAGATTTTACTGATTGTTGCTTTATGATATTCCCACTCTAGACGATTGGTGGTTTTACCTACTTATTTGCCTATTGTACAGCATTTCACAATATCTTACCTACAATACCTATCGACCGTATAGTCGTAAATTTTTCGGCTTAATTTATTACTTACCTACCGCCTGAAGTTAAAAAGTACCAGAAGAAGTGCTTGAAGTGCCCTATTTTACATTGCTTCCATTACTGATTTTTACGGCGATCTATTTATTTTTTCGTATCGAAAACTTATTGTCTTCAGCCTACTTTTAAGACGTTAAGCAACACATTACCGCATCAGCGACAGAGATGCGTGAACCGGAACGGACAAAGCATGTGGAGCGAGGATGCGCGGAGGCCGGGCCAAGGTTCGACGCCGGCCCGCGCCTTTTGTTCGCTATCAATTAGTTTAAGGCCTGAGTAGACGCTCAAGCGGAGCGTGTAGCGACGCTTGTAGCGGGGCGTTCATGTTAAACAAAAGACAAACGTATGCGCATGGCCTGAGTGCACACTATTCAATTCCCTTATGACCTGTCCACGAAATTGGTCTAAGGCGACCGGCAGGGCAGGAAATCTTACGTGCGAGAGGGAGTTCCGATATTGGACTCTCGCTCCAACTTATGGATTCGTACGCCGCCGGTCGCCTTATGCCGCGGCCACGACATTGGTCTAAGGCGACCGCGGGGCAGAAAATCTTACATGCGAGAGGGAGTTCCGATATTGGACTCTCGCTCCAACTTATGGATTCGTACGCCGCCGGTCGCCTTATGCCGCGGCCACGACATTGGTCTAAGGCGACCGCGGGGCAGAAAACCTTACGTGCGAGAGGGAGTTCCGATATTGGACTCTCGCTCTAACTTATGGATTCATACGCCGCCGGTCGCCTTATGGGCTGGCCACGACATTGGTCTAAGGAGACCGGCGGCGAGAGAATCCAGTTCCCCTCGCACATATGGTTTTCCACCCCGCCGATCGCCTTATGCCGCGGCCACGACATTGGTCTCAGGCGACCGGCTTAGCGGAAAACCATACGAGCGAGAGGGAGTACCCATATCGGCATACCGCTCCAACTTATGGATTCGCTCGCCGCTGGTCGCCTTAGACCAAAGTCGTGGCCGGGCCTTTAGATCAATGTCGTGGCCAGGCCATTATACACCCGTCGCGCCGCTGCCCGCCCCGCCGGCCGCGCCGCTCGACCTAAGTCTAATAACCCTAGTATTTCTACTAACTTGTCAACACTCAAGCAAGAACTCCAATTTTCTTATGATCTATTCCTATGAACCTCTACTTCAAATATTTAAATGAACAATGGAAATATTTTCAATAAAAGGAACAATTTGACGATTGAGCAGCGAAAGAAAGGAGTATCATTTAACCAACAACATTAAAATGTCGCAATGCCATAGTATATGTCGGACCACAATGATATAAGGACCTACTGGTCAAAACAGTATGAACTAAAAAAATATGCATTCTTTGTTAAAAGCATATTCGAGATCTACGAACTTTGTAGATCACGAATATACCCGTAACACTAAAATACACGAATTATGATTTGTGAGTTACTACTGTTTTAATGTAAGTGTTCGATTATTATGTTTAATTAATTTATCAAAGCAGTGTTTAGTATAATATTAATTATCGTATGATATTCCTGTTTATTTTTCTATCCATATAATAATAATTTGGGTGTGCCTGCCTACTGTTGTGTGGTCTAAGTTAGCAGCACGACACCAACGGAATATGTCGCTGCGCGATCTACATAAATCATATCATTACGTCTTTGATCTCACCGCTTACCTTCGACCCGATCATTAATTTGAAACCTACAACGTTTGAGTTTCAACATTAATGAATTACTGTAAAGTTACATGTAACGTAAACTTGATGTATGATTAGCCTAGAGACTTGGCTGGCTGAATCAACTACCTAATGTCTTAAATACCTCTCCCCCCGCTATTTGGGTCGTCATAGGAGTCAGAGGGGGGAGTCTTTGATATACCAGAGGTCTGTGGTAATTGTGGTATCAACCACTTGTGAGGGCCGATTATTAGTGATGTTAACATTAACATTAGCTTATATCAATGTTTTATGTTGAATTAATGGATGTGATGTGAGGGTTATGAAGTAAAGAGGTTGTTTAGTGAACGAATTGCCCGTCGGTGCTATGAATTTGTTGCGCCTTCTTATTTGGAATGTGGCTTATTTTGTTTAACATACGTTGCTGCAAACAAAGCTAAATTTTACATCCTGTTAATGAGATTTATTACACAAAGTGATACAGTTTATATTAATTTTAACCCAAAATACCAATAAATCATAATTAAATAACTAACTCTAACTTTAGAATAAAAGTAATAGTTCTAAACTTTTAAAATGACAATCCAATTTGCTATTATTTAAATATAATTTTGGAAAATATTTCGTCACTCAGAGGGCAGCACAGTTTTAAAATGTTTGCGCGAAGGGTTGACTGACCAGTATAACCTCACCTAGTTTTAGGATAAAACAGATTTACAACAGAACCTTTTATTATTTATAGACAATAAAATGTCGATATAGTTGGTCGATATATTCCCCGCCCTATCACGGCGTTGCGCAGTATTCTCATTCATAACTTTATGTCAATCCGGTACACGACCGTTATTGAGCCATATTCTAATCCCAAACATCATTCTATTATTGCTATTTTGACTAGTATAACCATAGTTTTCATTTATATGTAATAGTTGTTACTTTTGCAGTTCAACTTACGCTGGTTCTTAGTGTATACGAGTATAACCTCTCAGTTTTACGAATGACACACTGTATCAGCTCGATCGATATTATATCGTTATTTACAATATCGATTATCGATCGCGTGCTTCAGCGAAGCTTTAACGAATCCATTTAATATCCTAGAGCAAGACAATTTTCTTTGATGTCAACGGTTCATTCAGATGTTGTGCATTATGATAGTTACGCAGTTTCATGTATAGGTATTACTGAATAAAATAAACGATTTTCGAGTAAATATTACTAGAGCTGGCTTTCAACTATTTGTCAGGAGAGGATACTCAGATTCTTCGGGCATATCTTGCGTTCTAATCAGCACACTCCAAAAGAACATTATTCTCGGCAAAGCCGAAGGCCGACGCTCCAGGGGTGGAATACCGATAAGGTGGACTGACACCATGAAGAAAGCTTGTGGTTCCATGCAGATGGCAGTCCATATGGCCCTAGACCGCGTCAGGTGGAAGAATTTCATTGTTGCTCACGATGCTCAGCGATGAGGGAGCGACTGAGAAGAGATTACTGAATACCAGTCGTCAGTAAAATCTAAAAGAATATATGTAAAAATGTAAATACGAGAAGTTAAGAGATTTTTCTCAATCATGCAATGAAATGTTGTCATTATGTTCGTCATAATAGGCCTTAAAGTATGACGTTTCATGCGGATGACCTCGAGATAATAGTAAAGGATTTTCAATACGAATTTAACGGCCTAGGCCGGTAAGTAATATTTTTTTAAACATGGCGTCGGTTTTTATGAACAGGCTAAATAGCTAAATTCTGTTTTTTTGATTTTTTGATTGTCGTATTTTTTATTTCATTGCATTTGTTTGAGAAAAGCACTATACATGCCTCGCCGTGAAATGGGCTTAGGTACCGGCTTCGTATCACTGTCCGGGCTCACTACGTTCGGCCGTCCATACCTACTCAGCCGGCAAGCCCATCTTTTCCGGCGTCTGCAGTAATGTACTATAAGGTGCCGTGCAGTAGCCGTACCATCACTCTGTAAGTATCGATAACGTTAGGTTTTACTCGATACGTAAAGCAGGCCATCGCGGTCGCACCAATACGAGTAGGTATATTAGTGCGAGCGCGATATAATTCTTAAGGTATCTGGTAAAACCTAAAGATGCATTCAGACCAAACGAGCATTCGCTATTCTATCCCCCACTCTACGAAATCAACGAATCACGTTTTATGTAACGATCGAATTTCGTAGAGTAGGGGGTTAAAAAAATATAAATAAAAATAAAATAAAATAATTTTCAATATGCTTTATAAGCGAATGCTCGTTTGGTCAGAATGCACCTTAACGTATCCTTTACTTTCCAACGGCTACAGTAGCCGTAGTATGAGTTTGCAAATATCAATAACGTTACCTAGTTATTTCTCGATACGCAATGCATTCTATGGTCTGTTTTACCTGCCTAACGTATGCTTTACTTTCCAACTCATGATGTCATGATACGGTTAAAGTTGAATGGTTTTACGGTAACAAGACAAGTTGTTAAATTTTATTTTAAAACGATTCGAAAAGAAAACCGTGTAGCAATAAACTTGGACGACACAGATGTCGAGGGTGGTCCGTCGTCGGTCGTAATTGGCACCGCTTTCTACGATATACAGGCCGATGCGGAAACTAGCGCTTATCTTAAGACGTCTGCTATTTGCAGGAAGTCTATGGAATTGGTATTTGGACTATAATAGATTCATAGAATACCTTAACTACAATAACTTGATTAGGAGCCTTAAAACTACCTTTTAACTATGACGTCTAAAAAAACACGCACACGCCCCAAACGCATCACATATATCTTTTTACCGTAGATAATTGGGTTTTTTTTTAAACGGATTTATATTTGTATAACCTAAAAATCAAAATCAGCAAAGTGCGCACCTCAAATTTTCTATTGGAAATCATCTCTTTGCGCCTACATTTTTATTATTGGCTTCAAATCATTTTTTTATTATTGACATGTTAGGCAGAATATAACCTACATTTTTTCCGATACCATTCTTCTCCGCACTCCCTGTGAGACGCCTAGTGTCGCCTGAAAAAAAAAGCTAATTGAATAACACCTCTTGTACATTACTTCGTTGGCAAACGAGCGTACGTGTCGCTGGATGAATTTATTGTATGGATCTAACTTAAAATGAAAAGCAACCTGTAAGTCTCTGGCGTGTGGCGTGCTCTAATGGCGCCTGAAAAAAGGCTCAATTGCGGCAATTGAAGAGTGCAGCCGAACGGGCTCGGACGCACGACCGCGACACCTGGCTATACGCCGCTGGCGGATACACTGTGGCTTTTGGAACAGTAAGAGCATTCTACACAATTTTCAAAAATCCGATTTTTTTCACTAAATTATGAACGGAAGGGCAGCGTTGTATGGAAAGCGGACCAAAAAGCAACATTACTGAAAGTTGTGTCATTAAATAGAGACAACTTTTCTTATATTTATTTCATTTTATTCTATCAGCACTAAGTATGTTTAGTTCCATTGCATAACAGATATTCATATTTTAGTCGTAGTAAATACGACCTTTAACAGAAACTGTGATTTACTTAGAGAGTTAGAACGCCTTACTTATATAAAATTATGTAATGGAATTCAACTTTGCACCTATATAATGTGCCGGTAAAAAACCGTTAAAGTTAAAACAAAAAGGTTTATTAATGACACTACTCCCGCACAGTCCTTTTAGATTGACAAATAAAAATAATATTTTTTAACAGTGACATATCATAATAATGACACAACTGTGACAACTGAACTGAAACGATACCGATAGCAATGGCAGCAGCGTCGTCAGCACAGTGGACACACTACTGCGATCGCCAATCCGCTTGCCCAGCGTGACGATTATGAGCATTTACCTCCTAATGCGCCCATACGCGTACTTAATAGGAGAGGCGTACGTCCAGCAGTGGACTGAGATAGGCTGCAGATCTGATGTGAAATTTAAAAAAATACATATATCTCGTACTGTTATATCAGATCTACTGCGCGGTAAGTGCTGCGCGTGCACAGAACACGCCTAGCGGCCATTCGAAATTGGAACGCCCGACCGCCATTTAAATTTGACCATTGTCACGAATCTAACCGCCGGTTTCCATGCCTGGGCGCGAACGGGAGCTGACAGGTCAGCAGGTGAAGTAAATGAGCGTATTAGTATAATGACAGTTTCATTTTTGTCTTTTGGTTTAGTCGGTAATGATGTGTGTGACATCTGCTTAAGTTCATTCGTATCTTAACATTACAGGTTGATATTTTTTCAGCGATTAGTTTTACAGGGTTAATTCTGGGGTCATATTACTGAACTTTTACTATGGATGGGACTCGAGGAAAAAAAAACAATATTCCATACATATCTGTAACTAGGTATTAGTTTTTTATATAATCATAATAGTATAAATTATTACTCATAATAGTATAAATTATTACTAGCGATCCATGGTACAATACAGAAAATGAACCCTTCCTCTTGAATCGCTCAATCTATAAAAAAACACAACAAAGTTCGTTCCACTTTTAAATATATATGCATACATAGGGGCAGACAGTCAGAAGCGACTTTGTTTGATACTCTATACACCGTGATTTCTAATAACCCGAAAGATTTTAACAGTGTGTTCCTGACCACATTTAGAAACTATAATGTCGTATAAACTTTTCTGGATATCGCCTAGTTTCAGAGTTATTACCAATAAAAAAAAAACATATTTTCAAATTGTAACTCGGTACAAAAGGTCTTTTTAACGGCGTTGGTGTCATTATGGAGAATAGTCTCACTAACCTCATTAATAGATGTCGAAAAGTGAGAAATAAAACCTTTTAAAAAGAGGTTTTTGTAAAAGAAAACCTTAACACTCATTGTAAGTGCTAGTATCATGAATAACTTTTACTTTTTATGTTAAAATACATTCAAAAATTATATAACAATTGAAAAAAAATTTAAAAAAAAAATTAAAAAAAAATTTTTTTTTTTTCGCCAAAAATGACAAAAGTCATATAATATTTTTTGTTTGTTTTTACATCAAAAATGCGTGGTTAAAATCTTTCGGGTTATTAGAGATCACGGTGTATAGTCGTGTATGTAGTGATATGATGAGGACGTATAATTTTTATGTACTATTAACTGTTTTTAGTTTAAAAGTGTTTTCGATTCGATAAAAAAAACATCGCTTATCTTCTTTCTAATGCTCAAAAACGAACTAATCGTTCCACGCTAATCCAGTAGTAGAGATCGGAGACGATAATCGATATCAAACTAGAAGAAGTATTGCAAAAAGTCGATCCAAATATAATCGAGTGTTAACCCGAGTCGAGCCGTGGCATCGATTTGTACGCTGGCTCCACATTTTCCGCACCCACTTGACTTTGAGAAAAACGATCAGAAAAAACCGACTTGTTTTATCTGTGGCGATCTTGTCTTTATGCGTTTACGAGATTAATTGGAGTTTTTGTTGAATGAGCATTTTGTTTTATACTACGATGGAGGTAAATCACTTGATGGTAAGCAGCTAGGCTATGGGCGCGTGCAACTACAGAGATACCGGTTTTTTTATTCAATAATGTGAGATAGGTACGTCATAATTTTAACATGTTTGCCCCCAGGACTCTTTGACTAAGTGCTAACTATACCGATCGAAAGTATCTTATAAAAATCCTATGCCACTGCCAGTGACCCGCGTGCGTGACCAGAAAGATTGTACTCCTGTGCTGGCGACACAACATTTGTGTCAAAATTGTTCGTATTTCTATGTCACTCGCATAGGAATATGAATTTTATTTATGATAGTTGCCTAGGAATAAGGTAATTTTGACCACGTAAGTGTGTCTTTGGCATAGGAGTCAGTTTTTTTATCACAGACGCTGTGTCACTGGTGTGGAACGTACTATAGTAACATATGCTACTCGTATAGCTTCCGTTCATTAATACATATGAACACCACACTTACTTAGGTAATAAACATTATTGCCTGCATAAGTATGGAAGTGTGAATGTTTTGAAGAATTTTCATGAAGTTTCTGAGTGAAGTATATTATAATTCCCTTAATGTTTAGTAGGGTCGTTGGTGGCAAATGTCGAAGATCAAATTTCTCTTGACATAGTTATATTTTATTACTACTGATAACTGAAACTTAGACTGGAGTCGACCTCAACTTTCATTGCTTTTCGTATATCAACGATAGTTATACGTATAAAGTTAATACTAATGAAGTTAATATGTATAAAGGTATAAGTGACAAAAGTAGGTACCTATTTGAAATGTATGAGTATAAGTGTTTTAATTTAAGTAATAAGTGGTTAAAATAAGAAGGCACTCCGTATGAATCCGTCTCAGACGTGACTTTTTTTCTAATTTAATATTCAGGGCAAATCATTCGATAGCTTTTCTACTGAGCTATGGTGCCTATGATACTTGATATCTAGTTCTACTAAGGTTTTACAAATATTTAGTTATTACGATTGTATCATGTCTGTTTTTAAACCGTTAGTTCATTTGTAAAAAACACGGTGATTTGAAAGAAAATTATTTAGAAATGTTTGGTCCATCTGCCCTGCCGATATAAGGATAAACAATTAACTACTGAACCCTTAATTATACGAGGAATGACTCGCATTTTATCGATTATACACTAAAATCAGCCTTATTATGTGATCATATAAATATTTATGAAAAATGTGTGGTCTTTAATGTATTACATTTATAAATGCAAGAGCTGTCTATTACACTTTTATTCAAAGTTTTTGCCTCAATTTTTTGCCAATCGTTTGAACTTGGACCGAATTCATTGTAAGTAGTTTTTAATGTGTATCTGGCGTGTGTTACGTTTTTGTTCATTTGTACCAGAGACCAGCAAATATAAAAGACTGTTAATCACCGTAAAATGTTGCGCGCTTTGGACTACTGTTAAATTTTGCAGTTCTTATTATTTTCTTGTCGTTGTTTGTATTAAATACGAATTATGTATGGGAGTTTTTAAAACAATATTGTTACGTACGTGTGTTACTTTGTAGCGTGGAGTGTTTTTGTTGAAAGATTTACAATTGTAATAAGTGACATCAATAGTATGAAAAAGTTTAGTTGCCGTAAGCGTATGTAAATTTTTACTTACTGAAACAAACATGTAAGTTAGATTCACATTCGCTGTTTTGTTTCTATGAGTTGGATTTTACGTCTAAAATTTCAATTTATTAAGATGTAAATGATTTTATGTACAGGATTTGCAATAATTTGCTATGCAGTATAATCAGATTAAACCTGTAATTCCTTTTGATCAGCTCCTACTTGGATAATCCCATCTAAGCATTTAATTTATAGGGATCCATTAAGAGTGGCAAATTTATACTTTGTCCAACAATTTCTGTCAGTAGTAAAAGGCGGGAACTTAAAAAAGGGTTGACGCGAAGATGAATGGACTTCTGCTGCCCATAGAAAAAATAATCTGCTGCATTTTTTCCTGAGAGACATTGTTGGACCATATAACCATGGTTAGATCTTTCCCGCTCGTAGAAACTGGAGATCTATTTTAGAGAGAAAAGCATTAAATTCCATTAATGGATAGGCTATCAATTTGCACCAGCTATGACCTATAAGCAGTGGCCAACCATATTTTTCCCGCGTTTACACATGAAGCTTCATTTTGACTATCAATACGGTCGTAGAATCCTCTAGTCTAGTAGGGAGTCTATGTCTATTCTGACCAACCATACAATTATCCACAAAGTCCCGTGCTTGGAGCTGTAGGCTTATGATGGTACCGAGTTTAATCGTTTGTCGTTGTTGCCGTCAGGTTTTAACAAAGTGCGAAAGTGACGCGTAGTACGATAAACGGATAAAAATAAGGGACCATCATAAGCCACCTGATCCAATTTGACTATCTGTAGATTTGGCGTTTATACTTAAAGGATTCTTGGGCCATATGCCCCACGCTTAGACCTGGGGATCCATTTTGACGAACTCCTGTATCCATAGGGTAGCGATGCCGCGGCCCGCGCCCGCGTGATGCTAGCCCCGCTCGCCCCGCGACGAGAACTGGACGCCGAGACGCCGGTCGTCTGGCCCGCATGGTGCTACTCAGGTATAGTCACTACAGTCTGACCTTTGGTAGACCTTATGTAGATGGGATAAGGTTCATGAATTGTCTTAATACTCCGTGTTAGGGCCGCGTCCCGCGACGAGAACTGGACGCCGAGACGCCGGTCGTCTGGCCCGCATGGTGCTACTCAGGTATAGTCACTACAGTCTGACCTTTGGTAGACCTTATGTAGATGGGATAAGGTTCATGAATTGTCTTCATACTCCGTGTTAGGGCCGCGTCTCGCGACGAGAACTGGACGCCGAGACGCCGGTCGTCTGGCCCGCATGGTGCTACTCAGGTATAGTCACTACAGTCTGACCTTTGGTAGACCTTATGTAGATGGGATAAGGTTCATGAATTGTCTTAATACTCCGTGTTAGGGCCGCGTCTCGCGACGAGAACTGGACGCCGAGACGCCGGTCGTCTGGCCCGCATGGTGCTACTCAGGTATAGTCTAGAGTCTGACCTTTGGTAGACCTTATGTAGATGGGATAAGGGTCATGAATTGTCCTAATACTCCGTGTTAGGGCCGCGTCTCGCGACGAGAACTGGACGCCGAGACGCCGGTCGTCTGGCCCGCATGGTGCTACTCAGGTATAGTCACTACAGTCTGACCTTTGGTAGACCTTATGTAGATGGGATAAGGTTCATGAATTGTCCTAATACTCCGTGTTAGGGCCGCGTCTCGCGACGAGAACTGGACGCCGAGACGCCGGTCGTCTGGCCCGCATGGTGCTACTCAGGTATAGTCACTAGTCTGACCTTTGGTAGACCTTATGTAGATGGGATAAGGTTCATGAATTGTCCTAATACTCCGTGTTAGGGCCGCGTCTCGCGACGAGAACTGGACGCCGAGACGCCGGTCGTCTGGCCCGCATGGTGCTACTCAGGTATAGTCACTACAGTCTGACCTTTGGTAGACCTTATGTAGATGGGATAAGGTTCATGAATTGTCTTAATACTCCGTGCTAGGGCCGCGTCTCGCGACGAGAACTGGACGGCGAGACGCCTGTCGTCTGGCCCGCGGTAGACCTTATTTAGACGATACCTATAAGGTTCATGAATAGTCTGAATACTCCGTGTGAATGTGGGATCTGGACTATTCTGGACGCGCCGGTTGTTTGGCCCACATGGTGCTACTCAGGTACAGTCCGACCTTTGGTAGACTTTATGTCGATAGAATAAGGTTTATAAATAGTCTGTATACTCCGTAGAAGCGACACGCCGGTCGTCTGCCCTGAATGGTGCTACTCAGGTACGGTCTGACCTTTGGTAGACCTTATGTAGATGGAATAGGGTTTATGAACGGCCTAAACTCTCCGCGTGAAGCCCGTGCGTGGTGCGATCTGGACGCGCCGGTTGTTTGGCCCACACGGTGCTACTCAGGTACAGTCTGACCTTTGGTAGACCTTATGTAGATGGATAAGGTTCATGAATATTCTGTGTACTCCGTGTGAGGGGAGACGTCGGTCGTCTGGCTCGCATAGTGCTACTTACAGTGCTTGGCCGCTAAGAAGTCAATCCTAACAGCTGTCGGTTCAATAAATTATCTTTATCTCCCAACGTCACCGGCCTGTGTTCGGATTACTTGGATGTGGGACTGTGCGAAAGTATCCACGCACGTTGGGTCCCACACCAGAACCCTGCCCAGTCTCCAAGGTACCAAAGTGGCCCCGTCGAATCGCTTGCCATCGTCTCTCACCATGCCTGTGGGTTCAAGTACTGCAGGCACAGAGGCGGTAGCCAGTGAGCGACGGACCAGATCGTTGATGGTACCGTGGCGATACTGGCGGATACCCAGCTGATCGACATTCTTACCGACATGTTTATTCGTAGGTAGTTTGAAATATTTTTGTCTTGAACGTTCTACGGTCGAGGAATTTAATTTCCTACCCATTTCGTACCTTGTCATAGTAGCTATAATCTATAATATGATAGTCCTAGCAGCTTTCATATTGATTGTCACTGTGACAAGGTACGAAATGGATAGGAAATTAAATTTCTCGACTCTACTAGTCAACAATGAACATTTTTTATACAATGAAAATTTTTATTAATTTTATTAACTGACATGCACACTGCAACCACGGTCATGATTGGCGACTTATTTATAGTCTGGCAGTCCAGCCAGTATAACGGTTGAAAACAGAGCCAAATATAAAAAAATGGGGTTCCGTACTTATAAAATCAAAAGTCGCGTGTTTTTTTTACTGACAAGTTGGTTTGCCAAATTATAAGTTATCACTATCAGTGTTTGCACGCTGCCACGCTAAGTTGTGTTGGCTTTAGATAACATGACATCGGTCAAAACAGTTTTCACACTACGAGTACATAAGATAGGTAGGCTTTTTACTACATTAACACGTCAACACGTAAACACAATATGTATGTAATTTAAAACCTGGTTAATTAAACTTACCCGATAACGTCAGCAAACGTATATACAACTGGAAATTCAGGTTTTCATTACTGCGGAAAGTTATACTTCACACATCGTGATAGCTGTGTGAAGTATAACTGCTATGTGTATTGCTTACGTTAGGCTTTATTCGATACGATCATTTTTCTGACAGACATTTTTAAAAGCGTTATTACTGTTGTTGATGCTCTAAGGAATATAAACCAGCGTTACCACTAACTATTTCAGAATTGTGAGCAGGAGGATGTTTGACATTTTAAGAGCAAATGAAAAGTTATTACATACTCGTATCTTTGACCCTAATTTAGGCGTCCGAATCAGAGTACCTCGAATTTTAGAATTTATAACTTCCTTCATTTTTAAACTTCGAAAATTTTTTTTTTCACAACAAAGTGGCTCCACTCCACCTGATCGTAAGAGTAGAGCCCAAATCGCGGCGGCAACGAACGGTAGACAAGCAGTAACCTGTCAGTTGCCACCGCCTTGCTGGCCCGCTAGATGCATCTTCACGCCTCGTGAAATTCAGTCATTTATATCTGTCCCTCTAATGATGCCTTCATTGAAGTGACAAGCAAATTCTTCCAGTTTGGGATTTCAAAGTACGCGGTAGGGCTACTGAAACTTTATCTACGAGTATGTGACCTTATTATAGACAAACGTGAAAAAAATTCTTCGCAATTCACCATAACTTCCCTGAGGACCTACCGCGAACCACAATAGACTTGTTTCCTCTCACTTGTAAATTCGTACGTAAGTGAGATGGGTAGGTAATGAATCATGGTTCACAGTAGGTCTGGTTCGTGTATGATCATTACTCGGTATGTAGTTGGAATGCCGCCCTGGACCTTTCATTAGACGCCTTAGACGGTAGCATGCCGGATAGTTAATTCTTCAATCTCGCTCTGTACAGTCGACATCAGATATGAGCGGCCAAGGTGCTCTAAAATATCTAAGCATGCACTCTTCATCATTCACGCCTTGATAATAGAGGGGTGCTTAGACAACTTGCCAATCGCTAACGCATAATCGTCAATCGTAAACGAAAGGCAGTTAATTGTCTTTCTCGCACTAATACGTAAGAGTGACAGAGAGGGAAAACTACTCTATTATACACGCTATATATATATATATATATATATATATACGCTACTAAGCGTTACCGATTGACAACTTGGCTAAGCATCCTGCTGTTTACGGGAATAATAGGTTTATATCTTGAAACTCCAAATATATAATAAAAACGATGTTTAATCTTATGCCTTTACAATGAATATTGACAGTAAAAATTATGACAACGAACAATTGAAATTAGAAATATGTACATGTGAAAAAGGAACTGCAACTTGACCTCTTCGGAGTATTGCTATTCGGAGAATAGTAGGAGTTTCATTTAGATCTTCATCTAAAAATGCCCCCGGGCGTTGAAAGCTAGCCTTTCAACCAGACTCGCTTGTTGCCACCGGGAGTGGGCAAATTTTACTGAAGGACCTACGTATTAGTCCTCCGGCAGTCCTTATATCTGCTACTCTAGCAATTCCGTCGCTTCCAGGATGAATAGCGACGACTCGACCCAATTTCCACTTCAATGGCGGTAAGTTGTCCTCCTTGATGAGTACCAAGGTATCCACCCGTAGTACCTCACAGTTCGTCCGCCATTTCGTTCTGACTTGGAGCTCAGAGACGTATTCTTTATTCCATCTGCTCCAAAAATGCTGCCGTAATTGCTCAATGCGTTGGTAATGACTGATGTTATTGAATTTATGCTCCCTGATGTCTTTAACTGGTAATGAGGTTAGGGGACGCCCAATCAGAAAATGACCCGGAGTGAGCGGCAGCAGGTCTTGCGGATCTGACGACATAGGAGTAAGCGGCCGAGAGTTTAAGATCCCTTCGATCTGGACCAGCACAGTGTTGAGTAACTCAAACGTTAAATTACAATCTCCCAGCACTCTTTTTAAATGAAATTTGGTCGACTTTACCCCAGCTTCCCAAAGTCCCCCTGAATGTGGAGAATATGCAGAAATGAAATGAAAGTTAATTGTTTCCTGAGCTGCAGTCTCTGCCAGTGAATTGCAGTTGCCCTTCAAGAATTTAGATAGCTCATTGTACGCACCCACAAATGATGTGCCGTTATCAGAATAAATGTCTGATGGCAGACCTCTACGAGATACAAAACGACGTAACGCTGCCAAGTAACAGTCACTGGTTAAGTCACCAACTAACTCCAGGTGCACTGCTTTGGTGGTGAAACATACGAAAATTGCTATGTACACCTTTACAAGTCTACATCCACGCCCTTGACGACTGGCAGAAGTCAGAGGGCCAGCATAATCGACACCAACAGTCTTAAATGGCATACCTGGATTAAGACGTGACGCTGGCAGGTTGCCCATCAACGGCGCGATAATCTGTCCTTTCATACGAACACATTTAAGACATTTTTGAAAACACGATTTCGCTAAGTTAGTCCCACCGATTGGCCAATATTCATCTTTAATAGATGATAATAGTGATTGCGGGCCTGCATGCATTAACCTCTTGTGCTCAGATTCAAACAATAACTTCGTGAATCGGTGTTTAGCATGAATCACAATCGGATGCTTTTTCTCAAATGAAAAGTTAGAGTTATCGATTCGACCTCCTACACGCATTATTTTCTTGTCATCCAAGAATACGTTAAATTTAAGCAAAGGGCTTTTCTTTGGAAGAAACTGACTGCTCAACAATATATTATATTCTGGAAATGATTCCGTTTGAGAGACCCTAATAACTATAGTTAATGCGGATCTCAAATCGCAATCACTTAAGTAAGTTGTTGAAGTAATTTGCTTTCTACACAAACTCATAAAGCGCATAATATACGCGACGGTTCGAATAAGCCGTGATAAATTAGAAAACCGAGAGAAATCGATGAAATCGTCACCGTATACATCTCGATTGTTCGTAACACTCGCGTGAAGTACAACTTCAGGCCGAGTTTCAGGTAACACCTGCCCTACTACCGGACTTGCCGGCCATTGCGTCTTATCCTTTTTTAAGAATGTAGGACCAGACCACCAAATATCTAGAGACTTAAGAACTCTGGCAGATACCCCACGAGAAACGTGATCAGCAGGGTTGTCATGTGTTGGCACATGCCGCCATGTAGAGTTTCCGGTCTTTTCTAATATTTCCGCTACACGATTGCGAACAAAGGGTTGTAACTTACTAGGTAACATTCGCAACCAACCTAGCACAATTGTGGAATCGGTCCAAAAAGTGACACTCGTAAAAGTAATTCTAAGCGAGTCAACTACCTTTTCATATAATCGTACTCCGGCTAACGCACCAGAAAGTTCAAGCCGTGGGATAGTCGTCGGCTTATTAATTGGGGCCACACGACTCTTAGCTAATAGTAGCTTAACCACTACGTCCCCTTTCTCATTGATGCTCCTCAAATATAAGCAAGCGCCATACGCCCGCTCGGATGCATCTGTGAATATATGACATTCAACTTCCTTATATGAATCACATAAAACTAACCGTGAAATGCGAATATCATTGAGACAAGGTAGATTGAGGGCAATATCTTCCCAAAGCTTAGTTATGTCAGGAGTTAACTTCTGATCCCATGAGAGTTTCAGTAGCCATAAGCTTTGCAACAACATCTTCATGCGAATGACACAAGGAGCCAGCATACCAGTAGGGTCAAATATTTGTGCCACTGCTGATAACAAATCTCGTTTAGTGTTTCCGACAAGTGAACATTTACCAACCGGGAAACACAATTCATCAGACCCTGGATGCCAGCTGAGTCCCAAGGTTTTACTTGGTTCAGTGCCAATATTTAAATTTAAATTTAATTGAGACGTATCAGAGTCAGCCATAAGTTGGGGTACATTTGATTTCCATTTTCTTAAATTCATACCCGCTGATGATAGAGTAGACGTAACCTTGCTTTTAATCAAACGCAATTCTTGCAAATCATCCCCGCCAGTGAGCAGATCATCGACGTAAAAGTCGTGAATGATGATCTCGCGAACGACTTCATCCTCACACTCAAGACCCAACTGTTTTAAACACCGAGTTGCCAAAAAGGGTGCACTGGCAGTTCCGTATGTAACGGTGTTCAACTCGAAGATCTTCAAAGGTTTTGACGGATCATCACGCCACAGAATGCGCTGCAAATATCTGTCATCAGGATGAACTACTATTTGCCTGTACATTTTTTCTACGTCCGCAGAAAGAATGTACTTGTGTTGCCTGAATCGAAGCAGTATAGATAAAAGGTCGTCCTGTACAGTGGGCCCTACCATCTGAATATTGTTCAGAGATACCCCAGAGCTGGTAGGAGCACTAGCATTGAAAACTGCCCTTAATCTTGTAGTGGTGCTTTCCCTTAAAATTCCATGATGACTGATGTAGTACGCTTTCTGCTCTACTCTAGACTCTTTGCACTCACTAATATGACCAAGTGACTCGTATTCTGCCATAAACTCTTTATACATGTCTCTAAAATTAGGACGTAAATCGAATCTACGTTCTAGTGATAAAAAGCACTGTTTAGCGCGGTTAAAAGAATTTCCTAGGACGCTAGGATCCTCCTTCAGCGGTAACCGCACGCAAAATTTGCCATTTTCCAACCTAGTGACAGTTTCGGTGAAATGCTTCTCGCACGACTTCTCCTCAGGAGAATAATGAGCGTCTTTATTACAGACCTCTTCAAGCTGCCAAAACCGTGTCAGTTGAGTTTGAATTTCATCATTTATCAAGTTGGCATTAGAGTTAGAAATGACATTAGTAAAATGACATTTAATAGGTTGCGACGAAGTTGACGCATGGCCGCTCATCATCGGACCAGCTACTATGTATCCTAATCTGGTTTCACATAGAACAGTTCGTTCATCACCTAACTCAATTTTCTGTGATCCTAGCAATGCCCAAAATAAATCACCTCCAATCAAAATATCAATTTCAGATGGGGTGTGAAAGTTAGGATCAGCCAAACGCAAATCAGTCGGAATGTTTAATCGTGACAAGTTGTGAGAGTCAATCTGATTATAAGGTGTAGGATCCGTTATAGATGGCAGCACACAACACAGTAGACGAGTGGAGTAGGTATCATCTAACGACTTAATCGGTACTTGACATAGTTTACCTACAGGCGTCGTCAACTTGTTCACTCCTATAATCGACTTATCTACCTGATTAGCATCTAAATTTAACTGACGACACAACTTCTCAGTTATAAGACTTGTTGCGCTGCAATTATCTAGCACTGCTTTTACAATAAATTCACGGTTATTGTTATCATATACTTTAATAAGTGCAGTTGCTAGTAGCACGACGTCTTGCTCAGGTTCGCACGATTGAGACGCTGATGCTGTACTCATGCTGGCTGCTAACGTAGTAATGGGCGCGCGCTCCACCCCCGACGCCACCTGCGTCGATGAAGTGCCTGCCTGCGCTCCGGACCGCTCACACGAACTTGATCCTGCATTTAGGTTATGATCTGCGATATGAATAAGCGAATTGTGTTTACGCTTACATAACTTACACCCTGGTTTCTTGCACTGGTTTGCATAGTGACCGCCACGGAAACAGTTGAAGCATACCTTATAAGTCGGCAACAATTTAAGTCGCTCGTCATTACTTAAGGCAAGAAACTGAGCGCAGTTGTTTAAAGTGTGTTCACCACTACATTTCGGACACGGCTTAGCCGTGGAAGTAACACATTGTTTGGCGGTTTGTGTAGAAAGCAAAGTCCTATGTTTCGACGCGATTTTAGCCGGCTGACTCGATTGACCGGCGCCTGAGGCGCTCGATAACTCCAAAGTTTCAATTAAGTCTGCACGATTACGCATAAAATTGATAAAATTATCAAATGAAATAGGTGTATTTTTATCTAAGCTTCCTTTGTGTTCTTCCCATTCACGAAATGTTACACTATCTAACTTTTTGCTAATAATGTGAATTAACAGCGTATCCCAATGCTTAACAGGCTCGCCTAGTGACTCTAAGCATCTCAAATTTTTGTTAACTTGATCCATGAGGCGTTTTAAGTGCACAGACGACTCTTTTGTGATCGGCTCAATGTTAAATAATGCCGACACGTGATTTTGCAACAGTAATCTTTTATTGTCATACCGTTCACACAAGAGTGTCCATGCTACTTCGTAATTGGTCTCAGAAAACTCGACAGATTGAATTACTAAGGCCGCAGATCCCTCCAACGATGCTCGCAAGTAATGAAATTTATTAATGTCATCGATGTCATCGTTGGAATGAATTAGACTTGTAAAGGTGTCCCGGAATCCTAGCCAACCTTCGTATGAGCCCTGAAACTTTGGTAGGTGAATAGTCGGCAGCTTAATGAGTTTGCGATTCCCTGCACCACTTCGCGACCCACGATTACTACAAGACTCAAATTCGTCACGTTTTTTGTTAAAATTATTGAGTATCTCCTGGGCCTGCGAGAGTACAGAAAAATAGTTGTTTTGGAACTCATCGCGGTCTGCCAAATGTACATCTAAATTTTCAGCGCTACATTCTAACTGTGTTTGCACATTATCGTAGAGCTCATACAACGACTCTATCTTACCTGTGCGCAGCTGCAATTGATTGGCTTCGGCTTGAGTAAGAGACGACTCCTTCAATTTGCCTAGGTACGTTGAGAATAATGTGAGTTGACCTTTATAACTGCCTCTTTTTCGAATCAAATCCTTTTCATCAATCATTTTGGGAAGCTGGTGTGCGTAGACCTTGAATTTAAACAAGAAATGAATGTAATATACCTACGCACTTTTGAATATTCACAATAAAACAATATTCACGTACCTGGAGTTTTATAAACCCTACCTATAAAATACCTTAACTGAGAGTGCTGGCCCTAATAATGACTCCTCGCACACTCAACACTGGCGGATTCCGACGTCCTGGAGATTCTTCAGCAGGGCTCGGCAGCCGTAATGATATCCGCAGTGAAGATGATACTTTACGGTTGTTCCCTTTCGGTCCCTCAATAATCACTGGTTCCTTTATTATTATCCGGTTCGCTATGGACCATGTTTACGGGAATAATAGGTTTATATCTTGAAACTCCAAATATATAATAAAAACGATGTTTAATCTTATGCCTTTACAATGAATATTGACAGTAAAAATTATGACAACGAACAATTGAAATTAGAAATATGTACATGTGAAAAAGGAACTGCAACTTGACCTCTTCGGAGTATTGCTATTCGGAGAATAGTAGGAGTTTCATTTAGATCTTCATCTAAACACCTGCTCAGATATTAAAAGTACCCTGGCTGCTTAGATTAATTTGATGGTGACGGTACGTAAAATGTTTACATAAAAACGAATGTAAAGTTCTATGAAATAACGTCGAGATTTGCGCCGCGTATTACCCTCCTCTTGTCAATTGTCTTGTTATACCAGTACATATTCATAACGATCAAATTTAAATTCTATTAATTAAGAACAGAGTTGCAATTGTTTGTCTCGTAAAATTCCCTGAAAAACTAAAGTCAACTTAATTTCCTGCTGAGTAGGTAAAATTTTCAATCTCGATTTATCTTCTATGGACCTAAGGAGGATATTACGTAGTGTGCCTGCTATACGGTCACATGTCAAAATCTAATTTTATGGAAGATATGGCCGTATTGCGCGAAACTATGGTCACTTTTACCACTCAATTCTATTTTGCGATGCCCGTATAGCAGACCGACGACTAGACGTAGTTCATAAAAGATAGGGAACAAGTGAAAAAGTGGTAGGCAATCAAGTGAAACTGGTAGTTAGCGAGGAGTCTAACTGAGCACGTTTATCTTCGCGCGGTGGGTGGCTTGAGTGGCAGGTGCGCATTTCCATACATCTCCCGTGCGCCGGCGGCGGCGCGGGCACGACTTCGGCGCGCTTCGGGAGTCTTCGGGTTTCGTTGACTATTTACTTACCGTAACATCATCCAATAGCAGTGCAACTATACAGGGCTTATTTAATGTTCCATACACTTCTGCCAACTAATATCCAAAGCCGGGAGCTAAAATGCACTTGTCACTAGTGCTTAGTTAAATATCGACTATTCTATCGACATCCATACCAACATTTTATGAATTAGAAATGTATTTATCAATAGTAATTTATGCAACCGTACGTAATCAGAGGCATTGCGATCTAAAATTGATACACAATAATATGTCAATAATACCTAGTACCAAAAGACAGTTACAAAACCGAAATTAAAGCCTAAAAACCAGCTTGAATATCGTTCAAAATTTCAATTACGTCCTCAAGGCGAAATTATTCACAAAAAATATCAGAATGTGTTGACTAATAAATTTGGTGTTTTAATTTTAAAAATCTTATATTTTTTTGACATCTGTAAAAGAAGTGGAACTACTGGGGAAACATAATAAGTATAATATTTATATAAATATCAAATTAATTTTTTTTTTCATATGGATGTCCATAGAATAGTCGATATTTCATAAAGCACTAGTAAAAAGTTCATTTATGCTCTCAGGGTTTTTATGGAACAACAGATTGTTTTTCTCGGATCAGATGTCGGTCCCATAGTAAAACCTTATCAATATGACCTCAGAAATAACACCCTAAAGTTTTCCCGGTGAATAAAAAAACAGCCTGTTCACAAGTTCAATGCGTAATTTACGTATGAATTTTTGAATTTGTGCTTTTGTGCAATTACACTTCGGCGCTCGCCTCGTGGAATCAAAGTATGAGGTAGCCAGGGAACCGACATTGATTGCATGCGGTGAATGACTAAATGTAATTGATACTTAAGTGGTAAATCATTTATAAGCACATTTTGTCTTAGACATGTGGCATTAATTTCGTAATTTATCATATTCGATCCAGTTTTAAACCATAGTTTAAAGCTGGACATGTGTAGTTTTGCGTTACTCGTTTATGTTTTTTTATTTCATTATC
>JALPQI010023033.1:0-13476 GCA_025490895.1 Thaumatotibia leucotreta
GTTTACCATCTGGCATGCGTCTGCTCGCTTGCCTCCTATTCCATAAAAAATAATAATTGCATAGCTCATTTAATAAATCGAACCAATTCGTCGGGTCATAGGTATATTAGGTGCCCAGAATGTTGCTGGAAATTATTTCCGATGCTGTCGGCAATAAGTGTCGCAGCGATACATTTTATCAATTTCGACCCGTGTAATTTATGTTTTTATTATGCAAGAGTAGTAGGAATCATCTGTCAATACAATGTTAAATTGAACGGAATTGATGGAGCATTGATCTCTGCGCCTTCTCACATTTCCCGTCTATACAAGGTGGCCAAAAATTAAGTGCATTCTCGTTGCCTGTGAGGTTTTGGGACTCAGAATAAGTAAGTACCTTAGGAGGTTTTTGGAAGTTTCAAAAGGATTGATTCATTTTAAATACGTAGGTACCTACTAGGTTCTACTGTGACTACAACTATTACTTCTGAAACTTGAACTAATAAAAAAAACCCCTAAGGTGCATTCTAGTTCTCAAAATCTCACTAGCGGCGGGAATGCATTTATTTTTTGGCCACCTTGTATGGATATACATATGACATTGTAGATGGTAGAGGTACTAGTACTTAACCTATTTATGATCATTAGACAATGAAGGTAAGTGGAGGAAACTGGCGCAGTCGCAGACTATTCATGAAACAATTCTAGCATGTACAACTGCGTTATTCTTATTCATATTCATATTCATATTCTTATGTCTTATTGTGCTTAAAGAAACTTTGATAACTGTTATTTAAATAATATTTTGATTATTTGGCTTTATTCGTACCAGTAGAACTTTCAAAACGGAGAAAATCCCACATCATTTAGTCGCACATCATCAATTCAATTTCATCAAAATAAAACATCCTGATGTATGTAATAGTAACGTGTTTATAAAAGCTTTTTGACGTTCGATATTTATCTGATGACGTAAATTGCATATAAATGGTTATTATCTATTAATGTTAATACATCTACGTACAAGAGGACTTACGTTATTTGCTTTAGTATTTAATTTACCGTTGAACAATAGTTATTTGTTATACAAGGGTGCAAAGTTGTATTTTACCCGCGAGTATGAAATTGAAACACGAGCAAGCGAAAGGATTCTATAGTTGAACCACGCGCGAAGCGAGTGGTTCTAAAATAGAATCCTGAGCGCAGCGAGTGTTTTAACATACGAGAAGTAAAATACATTTGCACCCGTGTGTAACACAAAACTTTTCCCCTCACTACAGCGAGGAAACTCAAAAAAGGTAATTATTTGTTCACATTACAATCATCATCGGGTTAGTGATAATAATTTTCCAAATGCATCATGTATTTAATGCAAGATTTTGTCGCAGTAAACTTAGCACGAAAAAGTAAACGCAGCACGATTTTAACACATTCCTGTAGTTGCACACCAACGCCAATGCATTATTAAATCATTCTCATTCATTATTTTTACAAAATTATAACAGAACACCCTGAAAGTTGTTTAGTTTACTATTTTTATGCGTGTTCGAGTCGGTAAATAAAAATTATAACCTATAATATTCTTTGACAATGTTGACGTTGACATTTTCTGCGTTTTGTGATTGCATCTAGTCATCTTATTATCATTCACTAAAACAATTGTTACTTATGGAATTTTAGGATTTATATGTTAAAATCATCATATTATATAAAGGTTTGTATTTTACACTAAATTTTCAAACAAATTATTTAATTATAATTAATATGGAACAATTTCCATGAGCATTTTACGTTTTGTTATTCCAAAACCAAGGTCATTACTTTGCCACACAAGTGAATAATATGCGTTTTTACACGTTCGTATTAAAGGATAAACGAGCACTTTACGAGCTAGTGAGGGGAAAAATAATAAATATTGTATGCCCCCAAAAAAACTAATTCGATTCTACCTTTTTGTTACTAAAAACTTGGCTATACACTGTGTGGCCTTTAACACGGGAGAAAAATGAAATGAGTGACTCCTTAGACTATCGGCAATAATCCTGTAAAGGTCCCGGTGTTTCAAAGTGGCTAAGTTCGGAGATATTGTCATTCAAAGCTATGGACCTTAAGTACTGGATCTTGGCATCACGATGTCGTAGCTTGTCAGTCGCAAGACATCTTGATAGTATACCAGGTACGAAGTCATAACAATAATTTTGTTTTAATTATTACACTTATTTGTTACGGTTTTAAAAAAAAAAATCTGCATTTTTCAATGATTCAGAAATGATAAGTTATTGATAACATTTAATTCAAGTAAAATGAACCCATAATAATGAAAAATACGTGAACAAAAAAATAAAAAAAAATGTTTTTTTTTTTTAATTACAATATGTGGAAATGATTGTTGATAAGCTTATTAATGCACCGTTTAAATTTTCACCCCGGTTGTAGGCCACACACTGTATATTTATTAGGTATCTGCACTTATTAGTAAAATAAAGGCATTTAAAATCCATATAGTGTCACAAACAAATCAAGTTGAGTTTTCTGTACTTCGCATGCGACTTAAACTCGCACGTGTTGTGCGGTGTAGGCAATTAATATAATGGTTACGTAGTAAATAATTGTTTACATTAGGATAGATTATAAAAGAATTTCTCGTGATTATTTGAGGCCTTCTCCCCTTATTGTACCGTCCACTGGTTTACCAGAATAATATGAAATAAGTGTACCCACCCCTTTTAAAATTTTTACATTTATAGGCACCACAGTTAAATAACATTACAAAATGAAACCAATATCTTAAGATTGGAAAAAATACACATTTGTTGTAGGAAATCTTTGACGGTCGTCTGATAGGCTTAATTATTCCATTCAATTAATTACCCTTGAGAATTTTACAACACAAATCAAGCTAACCTATTAATACTTATAGGGCTATAAAACTGACGACTATTGTTTTTATGTCAATAAAAAAATTAAAATATATTTACAATGCGAAGGCGTTGTTAGGTACAAGTAAAATGACTATGTTTTGGACCTGAAGATACCTGTGGGCTTCTTATAATCTTTACACTCCATGTAGGGGTAAAAGGAGTAGGTACTTAATACATGCCTAACTTTTCAGTGTAGGTACATAATCTAATTTTTAATTTTCAAAGGAGCATACAGAATATTATGTAGTATCTACTTGTATTATTATACTTATCCGTAAACAATAGGAAAAATCTTAGGGGTCTTATCACACTTGCAATTTGTGAGTCGATTGACAGTGGGTTCCAACGCAATTAAATTAGGATATAATAATCGGGTTTCCCTCAAGAATCAACCTGCGAAAAAAAAATGTAGGACCTTTATTTAACGAAATAAAAAATAAAAACAACGTGATCGAAGTTAAATTGAGAATGGGGGTTACTTTGATAGGTACCACTTCTTTTTTGCTGCAAACCGAAAGTAACCCACCTAAAGACTCCGTAAAAAAAATCGGTTCAGTACTTTTTTTGTTATTTGTATTTTCATTGCGTGGGGTTACTTTGATCCCATACTAAATTATAAAATTTTAGTTGGTTTACTGTTTTTTTTCATTAGGTATGATACAGGAACTTAACTTTTGCAGGTACAAAAGTATACTTAGTACCTATCTTTAAATGCTTTTTCGCAGAGATTATCAGCCTTCCCTAATAATACACTTAGATAAGTTAAAATATAGCAAAAAATAAGTTTTCTCTGTATATATGCCGTTCCACACAATCGGTTAGTCTAAAATAGTATCCCTTTTGAGGTAAGGTGCAAAAAAAATCTAGGGTCATATTTTGAACTTATTATTATATCAATTTCGCCACGTATTGGTAATCAATGACACCCCAACTCATATATTCCCCGATTGCGTGAACAATTATAGGCATAAGAATTAATTTTTTTTTCACACTCACGAATAAGCACTCATTAACACAAAGTATTTAAAATCTGATACATTTATTTCAGACTCGTGTACAGTCAAAGTTTTGAGCTCTAAAAATCAGGCTGAAAACCGTACTATTTTTTTTTTCTAGACGATATGGTAGTATAGCGCTTGCACTGGGTACTACGAGTAGGTGATGAAGCAATTGTTAGTGTTGTTAGTTGTCAATAGTGAAAAATAAATGGTAATCATTTTTTCGATTCATTAATTCATCCAATTTAGTACTTAGTCGGCGGAAGTTCTTATCAAAGACGAAATCAAAGTAACCGGGTGGTTTAAGGTACAGAAAACTTAATATGAGTTTGTTTGTTTCAGAAAGTTTTTCGGTCACCGAGTTAATTCTGGACACGATTGTAATCTATTAAGTACTCGTATTTTTAAATCAAAATATTTAGGTACCTAAAAATAGTCAGTAGGTACTGAATTTGGTATAGTACTTAAATAATTTCTAGAATATTTGTATATATCTGTTATTATATTAGTACCGCTCACAATTTATTTGTTTTACCAAAGGTTGACTGGTTTAACTATACATACGGTACCTAGGTATGTATATATGTATATGAAAGAGAAGCAAACCTTTCAGCCTCGTGATGACTAAGTACCTACATTACAAAAGGATAGTTTTTGTTCATATTCCTCGATTTTTAAGATTTCTTTTTAATTATACACTTGATTTGAAAAGTATTAGAAAGCATGCAGGATGGAAAGGGACAACGATCCTACTCGCTACCGACTGAGTCTACCAACCGTTACGATGAACTTTCAGTTACTATATAGTACCAACATAAATATTTATGTTAAAAATATGTAACCCCTTATACAAATGGTTAGAGTTCAATAGCATGGAAAAGTCAATTTTCCATTTACGCTTCCGATGTTGGTCCCATACTGAAAGTTCATTCTAATGGTTGGTAGACTTGGTCAGTAGCGGGAAGGTTCGTCGTCCCTTTCCGTCCTGTATACTGGCCTGTAAGAAAAAATAATTACATTACGAATATTAAATCTATACGAGTACATACCTGTGAGCCGACAATCCTCGTCCTACTGATGGTCGATTTGTCGTTACGTATCTGTGTTTGAGTCATTTTCACCACCGATGCCCGTCGAGTCGCCTCGCCAAATCTCACGCACTTTGACTAATGTGCGACTGATTCAATATGTTATATTCCACAACTAAACCATATTAAACATACTTATGAAGTTTATTGCACACTCGACAAGTTTACCTAACAATTAAGGTAATCTATGCTATATTTGCAATAACAATGTTAAGGCGGGCACTTCTGACACATTTAAAACACATATGTCATTAATTTGGGCGAGCGTTGTATTCATTCTGATTTTTAATCAAGCGTCATAATGTTTCTCGATCAAACCTGTTGAAACAGTTTACGACTTTGAATAAAATATTAAATATGTTTTATTTTAACACTTAGCGCCAATAAAACTACAATTCGAGTCTCTAAGTGTATTAAATTATCGATGTAACGCTCGTTTATTTACATAAATATTCGTCTATTTATTTTTAAACCCAGACAGCATGCAGCGGGGTTTTCAAAAATAATAATTAAAGAATGCACAAATTTGTGCATTCGGTAAGTTGTCAGTTTAGCTATACCTCGATCAAGAAAACAAAATGTAATGTAGAGAACATGCCTCCATCTCTCTTCCTCTTAATCGCGGTACGAACATTGTAAGATTTATAAGTCATAACGACTGGAATACTAAAAAAAATAGGCATTCGCAAATGATACATTTCAGATCTCCATGCTAAATTATTTTGATCTCGTGGAAATAGCTAATAAGAAGTCCCCTTAACCTGACTTATTATAGCAATGGATTAGATATCTAAAGCAAAGTAAATACTCAGAAAGCATTGTTATTCTACTACGTAAATACTAGAGTTGGTTATCAAATAGACCAGGGAGGAAAATCTATCTTATCTAACAAAGTATACTCACTGCCGATGCTCTTAAAATAAATGAGAGTGTGAAAAACGTTAGAATTTTTATTTCTTTTTGATTTATCATGTTTTCACGGTTAAAAATTTGTAAAAGCCCTCGTCAAACGACAATTTTTTTGGTTCTTATTGTTCATATAACGCAATACCAATTATTAACAATTCTATGAATTTAATAACAATATAGGTAAATTTCTTTTCAAATTGTAGGTAAAGGTACCTAACTGAACTGTACTACGAGGAGAATTCACATAATATTTAATTAAAATAATTATACATCTAGATCCTATCAAACACAAAAGACATTTAAATTAAAAGATGACTTTGTAGTTTTGAAGACCGCTTCTGAATGGTTAACATAATGCAAATAATAAGTACCTACCTAAAATTTGTAGAGCCATCCGTCTTGAAACAGAAAGAATCCAACTCTATTAATTAAAATAGGTATTCATCAACTGTTTTGTCTATTTGCTTAATTATGACGTAGACATAGGTAGAATTACTAATTAATATGATTACGTTAATAAGTTTTTAGAAATCAAACAAGTTATTTTACGAAGCGCCTCCTTAATGAATTAAGTAGTTAATTGATTTGTTATCATTAAGTTGCTTTTCATTGAGTAATTTTTGAGGGCCAGTAAATTGGTTTAAATTGAATTATTAACCACAATCACCACAAAAAAATATATGCAGACCACAAGTGATTATTACATCTGAAATATCTTAATGATGAACAGCGTCTGGTAGGTCGTGACATGTGCTCATACATACAGTCCGCTACACAAAAGTAGGTACCTACACCAAGTTCAAGTTGTAAGCTTTCACGGTACGTGACAAGTGTGATATGCACTATATGCAGTGATCGGTTTTTTGGATTCCCCCGGCGGGTTTCTTATAGTAACTTGAAAAATAAACTTTGATTATTTATACGTGTTTCCATGCAATTTGCCATGTTACTGTTCATAATATAATATAACAGTATTAATTTATTTATAGTCACACCCGTCATTTTTTATACGCGAAATCCCGCGAGGGTGAATTCAAAAAACCGATCACTGGTGATATGATAACTAGGTATTACACCTTGATATTTATCTAGCAGGAACGAGTTTGACAAACTTAAACATCGACATAATTGATATCGAAAAGTCTTTAAGTAGGTAGTACCTATATTAACTAATTTTAACTTCATTCCGACGTTTCGAACACTTTACAGGGTTCGAAACGTCGGAATGAAGTTAAAATTAGTTAATATACGCGAGTTTATCCGTTTTCATAGTTTTATTTCATGAGTAATCCTCGCGGTAACCGAAGAAAATATTAGGTAGTACCTACATAAAGAAATTTATAAAATAAATAGTGTGCCGTAACTTACAGATAAATACCTATAATGCAAAGTAGGTACATTCAAAATCGCACATTCATTTTTATATCGTGTATTTAGCACACATCAACAAAAACTAATAATAAAAAATACTCTAACGCAATGGGAAGTAATTGTTAACATGAAGTTTAAAAATAATTCCTAAGGTAGTTCCTGTATTTCTTAGTTACCTTATTTAGCATCTAACCCCCTTATACATAAACGTCTCTTAACTTAACAAGTCCCTTTCGCTGTTAGATACAAATTGATAATACCTTAAGGGACAAACAATACTTAGCTAGCGGCTTGCTAAGTTAACAAATGTTTATGAATAGGTAAGGGGGTAAGTTAGTATCTTTATGAAAATAGGATGTAATAATCATCCTCTAGCCATCACGTGCCGTTGTGTCATTTGTCTAAATCATTGCATTGTGCTAGAAAAATATCTAGGTATAGATATAAGTCTCATATAACTATAAAATACATCAGCATCTCTTCTAGGGCATTTATAGTTGATAAAACTAAAATTAAAAAGTTTAAAAATCATAACTATTCTATATTTCATATCGATAGCTTCGGTGGTTCTCGAGGTATGTATTTAATAATGCGACAGACAGACGGACGGAGAGCGTCGCACCATTAGGGTTCCTTTTGTACCTTTTGGTACAGAACTCTAATAAAATTAAGGAACTTATCCAGAGAAAAAAACAGCGAGACAATAATTGTCCGTCGTAATTTAATACGCGTTTTGTAATTAACATTGTAGGTGTTTTTTACTTGTAACTTGTAAAATTTTCCCAGAACTTTTAAGTTACCTATTAATGAAAATACTCTACTTATGAAAATTCATACAATTCTCAGAGGTCAGACAACTCTTAAATATATGATTTTAAATTAGTGTCCAGAGACTAAGGTCACCTGTCTAGTCGGTATATAAAAGATGAAATAAAGGTTAATTGAATAAAAGCAATTCGACCATTTTTACATATTTTCACGTCAATGGGCATTTCTTTTCAAGGTTGCCCTCATTTTTTGTTATTTAGATAGTAGAAAAAAGATGTCCCAAAATTTACATACTATTTTCGAACTTTCTATTCCGTTACCGCCGTACAAAATGTATGATAAAATGGCAACAGATTGGAAAAAACTATGGGGCAAAAATGTACTACGATGTTTAGTCATCAGGGTTCAGCTTGTCAGTTTTGACAGTTATTCTACGGAACTGACACATTGCGATTGAGATAAGATCCTAAACTAATTCGGATTAGTAGATCATGGTAGCACCCCAGGGTGCTTAGACAAGTTGCCAATCGCTAGCGCTTCATCGTCAATAATAAGCGAAAGGCAGCTAACTGTCTTTGTCGCACTAATACGAAAGAGTGACAGAGAGGGAAAACTACGATACACTACTAAGCGCTAGCGATTGGCAACTTGGCTAAGCATCCAGGGCTGTTACAGGCGGAAGCGCTTTACACTTTAACATTTTTCACAGTAGGGAATTTATTTACATTATTCTTAAGTTTGGTGTATTGTAATTTTCTCAATAAATCATGCGTTTGTGTGCTTTAGTGAATAAATTACTTTTTTTTCTTACTTTCCTTCTTTCTTTTGATTGCACAGCTTCATAGCCCCTCACAGTCGGAAGATTTTTAGGGTTCCTGAAAAAATGGAACCCATTCCATGTCTGCCTGTCTGTCCGTCCGTATATCAAAGTCGCTTTTACCGAAATGATTATAAGAACTAATACTGTAGAAAATAGATGCTAGCCGGATGTAGATACTAATAAGTAGATGTATTATCTGTGAACCGCATTAAGATATTCACACAAAAATGTATTTTTATCAAACAGATACGTGTGTGGTATTTGTTGTCTTTAAAAATATTGTTGAGTTTTCAAATATTTTAGTAATTGAATTGTTAACGCGAGAGACCAAAGTGTTAAAATGTTGTTCTAAGCATGTGACTTTTAAAAATTAGATAAGAGAACGATAAAGCAATAAAAAGTTCGTCAGTTCGTATAATTATACCTTCAGTGGGCTTTTGGATGTTATCTCTATTTGGATGAATTTGAGTGGTTAAGTATTTCATACAGTGAAGATTCGGACTGTAGTGACATACTTATTAAACTATTATAACCACATTCATCTGACCGATAGTACAAATATATTGGTCAAATCAATCTACAGCGCATAAAAATATACAACCTAATATTAGACGATAGAAAAGCACATTAGTACATAGTCATACGAAATGTATGTAGATATATAAAATAGGTTTTTGTACACATTCATTTATTTTATGGCCACGTATACCAAGTTTTAATATAATTATATCAGTAAAGCAAAAAAAAAAAATGAGTTGCGAGTAAGTAGACATAGTTAAATGTCTGTAATGCTGTCAATATTAATAAGTGATGCTGATGGCAGATCCGCGGCAAATACTTTAAGTATAATCACCATTTTACTTTGATTAGCTGGTAATTATTTAGGTAAGGTTTTAACGGTCACTCAATATTGAAATCAGAATACGTAGAATAAAATAAACAAAACAATAAAGAAATACAATTTATAGATTTATAATACCTAAAGCCTTACTTAGGTATTATGAAGTGTCTTAAGTAAGTTATGTATAAGTACTTCAATCACGAAACGCACGAAAATTAACAGCTATGTATAAAAAATGTGCCAGAAGGGTTCCCTATATATAAAAAAATATTTCTACAAGCGAGATTTAAAACCTTCACTTTTTTGTTGTGTTGATTCACTGTTTTGTTGTAGTTTAAAACTATATTAGTTATTTCCCGGGCCGCTAGTAGCGGTGGTCGCGGTCGTCGCGCGATGACTGGATACTGGCTACCGGTGTTCCGACCTAATTACCATCCGAAGATGAAGACTTCATTAAAACAATTAAAAAGCGATGACAATTAGAACGGCCGAATGTTATGCAAGTTCGAATTTTGATGACTGATCTAGTCAAGCATGTCGGTTTTGCATGGAATAATTAATATGTCTGACGTGCTTAACGAAAAGTTTTGTAATTTTTATTTGATTAAGGTGAATCGAGTCAAAATAAATGTTAAGGCATGATGATCGATTGATGATTAACGATCTTGTTGGCACAACACACGAAAGGTTCTATAATTTCAGTTTTAAAATGTAGTATAAGTACTAATTTGCTTTGTATTAGGTACGAAGGGTAACCTATTGAACTTTCGAAAATCCTTTGTCCGATTTTCACTTGTCCGAAAACGGTTCCTCGAATTTTTATAATCCATGTACATTGATTACCATATTTTTTGAAATGGTCCTCGTTTTCTATCCCACATCAACATTTTCCCGAATTTCGATAACCAGAAGAACGGTTGCCAAATTTATTATTTGACAACCGATTTGTTAACCATGTTTTCATAAATCCGATGCTAAGCGAAATTGAAATGTCATTTTACCTTATATCAGTAACCAGAACAACGGTTGCCAACATTTTTATTTGACAATCGATTTGGTAACCACCTTTTCATAAATCGGAAATGTAATTTTCCCTTATATCAATAACCAGAAGAACGATTGTCGGACAAGTGAAAATCGGATAAGGGATTTTCGAAACTTCAATAGGTTACCATCGACGCTATGTCGATGCTACGTGTAATGTAATAATAATGTTTGTTGTAATAAATATTGTTTTCCCTACTACTCGAACTGTCAATTTTCACTGCGCCTACTTTTATCATGTCCGAAATTTCGTTCAAAAAGGCATTTTAATAACAACATGCAAAACATTTGAACAACAGGGTGATTGGTTAAAAAAAATGTTTAAGTAAACCAGGGTAAAACCGACGTGGATTGGTTAGGTTTCGAAGCTAGGGCGGAGTGAATGGCGTAGTCTTTAAATACTTAAGTATTTTTAATAAATTGTTTACACATCCTCATACTTACAAAACCAAAAAAAGGGGGGACGGGGGGGCGAAGCCCCCCACTAGGGGGGCTTGGGGGGCGAAGCCCCCCGCATTAAAAAAGAAATAATCTGAACCTCCCCTACCTTAACCTGGATAGGTTCGTTAGGTACCTTTTATCCCTTAGAGCGGAAATAGAAGCCCCGCGCAGCGGGGCTTCGTCGACCGGTTCCCAGTTCAAAATTGCTCACTTAAATTCTTTGGACAACAGGGCGAATTATTTAGTAATAGTTAAGTATAAGGAATAAAAAAATATTTTTAAAGGTAGGTAATCACTTTTAGTACATTAAATAGTAGGAACATCACCATTATGCACAATAATTTTTCGATACATATAGATAAAACACGAAAATCATTAGGACAAATAATATTTAGGAACAACCAAGTTAGGATTAACAATTTCGGCATAACAAAAATATGCGCAACAATGTTTATGCCATTCATTTTTCGGCGTAAAGTTATTATGCGACAAATTTTTCGGAATAAAAACATTATGCCACCCGATATAGACCCCCTCCCGGGGCAGATCTGAGTCGGATAGGTTAGGTTAGAAGACTAAGGCGGGAGCTTTGCTTTTATTTGCTTTTGGAGTCTTAGTCTTTTGATATAAGGGGAAAATTAATATCTCGGTCTGAATACTTGACGCCACAAAAAGTAGTTGGCAAACAATACTTCGGGATTTTAACAAGTGTTTATTCGAAATAATGAATTCGATTGTTTGATAGGGGGGGAAATAATACTTCGGTCAAAATACTTTATGCCAAAAAAAGTAGTTGGCAAATGATACTTCGGAATTTTTACGAGTGTTGATTCGAATCATAAGCGAAATAAAATTGCTGCTAATTGAGAAAGGGGGTAAATAATAAACTGGGAAACGTACTTTCGGGCAAACAAAATTTATGCCAATTAATAAAATGGGAAACGTTTTCGGGATACTAATATTCGACATTACAATTTTCGACTTTATGATAGGTAACCGGTACGAAGGGTACTTAGATGAAGGATCAATTGTGTAGGTACCTACAGCTCCTAGGAAACACGCTTCGATGATCAATGGTTCCTTGTAAAATGTGATCATTATCATCAGCCTATGATAGTCCACTGCTGGACGTAGACCTCTCCTATTAACTATGCGTATAGACGCATTAGGAGGTAAATGCCCAAAATCGACAGGCTGGGCAAGCGGATTGGCGATCGCAGTAATGTGTCCAATATGATGACACTGCTGCCCATCAACAATCTTTTATTAAATAATGGTAAGTGACACTTCAATCCCTTAGTCGACTCTTATGCCCCGGCCACGACATTGGTCTAAGGCGACCAGCGGCGAGCGAATCCATGAGTTGGAGCGGGATGCCGATATGTGTACGAGAGGGAGCACCATACGTTTTCCGCTAAGCCGGTCGCCTTAGACCGATGTCGTGGCCGCGGCGCGGCGTTACGACACCCGCAGGAGGAGTTGGGGTGGTCACAAATGTATTCATACATTTCTTACTGCCGTCACCACACAAAATGTGATAGCAACAATTAATGTGAATTTATTATGTAGATATTGTATATTCTTAACTATCTACATATAGTCGGGGAGCTAAACTTTAACTTGTTCGAGAAAATTACATTAAATCCTACAGTATATTTATTTCAGGAATATGATAAAACATCGTTTTGTGAATATATGAATCTAATTATCCCTGATAAATGTGTGGAGGTTTTTTCATAAAATCAATATTAAGATTTACTTGTTTAATAAAAAGAAACAATAAATCCTACAGTAGGGATTTATTATCCGAGGGGCTTAACTGAATATTTAAGACAATATTTTAAAAAGTCACCACTGAATAATCGTAGATATAGTCAGAAAAAATAAAATTATTTTTAAAATTCATAACCTTCAAACAGAAATTAAAGAAATGTTGATTTTTTACTACAATGACCCGACAATTTTTATACTCATCCAAAGAAAAAATTACGTCAGTGACTCAATGCTAACTATTTTTTTACATGAAATAAAACTATGAAAACGGATAAACTCGCGTATATTAACTAATTTTAACTTCATTGGGAATGAAAAGCAAATTTCATGAAATAAAACTATGAAAACGGATAAACTCGCGTATATTAGGTAACTAATTTTAACTTCATTGGGAATGAAGTTAAAATTAGTTAATATACGCGAGTTTATCCGTTTTCATAGTTTTATTTCATGAGTAATCCTCGCGGTAACCGAAGAAAATATTATATTTTTTTACAGTTTTAACTGATTTACGTGCAGGCGC